>JAPMNP010678328.1:0-10465 GCA_029874935.1 Atherina boyeri | reverse complement strand
ATTTCTTACATAGGCCACGGTTTCACATGATTGCAGTACCAGTTTCGGCCAGAATCTTACATACTGTACCTTTTAAAGAAGCGCTCCAAATACCAAGCCCATTACCACAAGAATGAAGTTTAATTATGAATTTAAAGTTCTGCTTTTGGATAATAATAATAGTTATCATTATAACTTTTTCGATGAAGAATATTTTGAATCTAAAGTTCAGCTCGTTGCTGGTGGAAGTTAAACTACAACTATCTCTTTATGTTTCTTAAGTTATGAGTCATTGTTGGTTAAGGAAAAATGTTTGTGATTGGTACATTTTTTTCAGTCCATCTTTTTGGTGAAAATTCCTCTTTTTATGTTTGTACCTCAAACTTGTGAAATGAAGCTTTGGACTCAATTTTGAAAAGATAAACTTTACTGAAAACACAAACCGCATTTGAAATTTGAATAAACTTATTTTTAAAAAAGGAAGGAAATCTGTATTTGGTCACAATACCTCTTGGCAACATACTTTGTACCGTAGAAAAGCCTGTTTATTAGCAGCAGAGTTGAGTATATGGGCCCTTGAAAAACATGCAAGATCGTCTTAATGACAATCAACAGGCTAAGCAATTCATTGTGACAACAAATAAATAAGCACCCAAACACAAATTCCCTTACTTAGTTTAGAAGCTCTGCCTTTATGAGAGTCCATACTTTTTCCCCCCTTTTTAATAGATTCAGTTTATACACTGCACATGACTGCAGTGCCAACCTCCTAAAGCCTGAACCTCTCATTTTATATGTATTCATAATTTCTCCAGGAGTTTTGCAATGAATAAGACCTAATAAGTATTAAACCTAACCATTGCATTTTCAAATGAAGCACTTCATGAGGAAAATATCTCCTCATTTGGGGACTACAGGTTTATTTTACAAGACCCTTTGTCATCAGAGCTTCCGAGGAGGCTAGAGAGCAAACTTACTTTTACCACTGGTAGAGTTTGAGCTTGAATACATATATATCTGTGTGTGTTGTATATTATTTTGTTGCATGCAGCTGCGAGCATGTTTCCACAGCCGTTGTTAAATGTTGGATTTTCTACTGGATTTCCCTATGATGATTTAGATTTTATCTATTAAAATCTAAAAAAAAAATTGTCTTTCATCCACTTCTTGTTTTCTGTCAAAGAAAGTTGGCTGGAAATGATAGGCTACATTGGAAGAGAACTGGAAAGGAAAGACGGTAAAACTAAATGGGTGAAAACCTTTGAAAGTTAATGTAGTCTTTTATCTTTCCTCTCTCTTTTCAGTGTAAAATGCTCACTTTCTCTGCCTGGATCACCTTATACCATTCTCAGGTTCAGCCTATCAGCACCTTTTTGTGTCGAGCTCTTGTTACCCCACCCCACCCTTGGGAAGATGGCATTATACTGTATTTGGAAGGGTAACAGAGCTCCCTCTATCTCCCTGAGACATGCCACTGACCTGTAATTAAGTCCCATTGTACTATTCAGAGGAAACTCCTCACCCAAGCGGACAGAGGGCAGTGTGTGTGGACTTCCAACAGCTCAGATACCGCTGTGACTAATGCTCCACCACACAAGCTGGGTTTATCAAAAAGGAACACATGCAGCACACATTGGAACTCACATTTTCTCTCTCCAGAGAACTCAAAGCTATGTTGATTGGTAATGAGACACAATCCACACTGTCCATCTCTCATTAGTGAACCATTGGTCATTGCCTATCTGTGTGTGTTCTCACTGCTTGCGCTCTCTCGCTCTCTGTCCCTGCTTCAGCCTGGTGTGCTTCCCCCCACCCCCATCCCAAACCCCACCATTCAACCCCATTGATCATGCATGCAGAAATTTAACACACCCCTTAATTCCTGTCCAAATAGCCCCTGTCCCACTTCCAGAGCTTCATCTGTTCATCTGTAGAGAGTAGGCCTGCGTGCAGGCAGGACACTGGCTACAGCACTCAAAAGAGGATGGACTGTGCTGGAGAGGACTATCACACATCCAAATCTGTGTCTGCAGACGTGTGTTGCACACTCTGAGCTTGTAGTCCCTTTAAAAGCTATGGGTGCATTGTGGGGACACAACCTGCCCTGTACTTTTGTTATTAATGAATGAAGTCCACACTAAAGAGAAGCAATAATAGTCTCCAAACTTTGCTCATAACTCTGAGTTTCAATGCAGAACAGTATCCAGTTTATATCCACCGTAAGTCAAAGCTGTCATTGTCTTTGTTTGAATTACTCAGACTATTGATCGGCCTTAACATTAGTTACCAGGTCACATGTTGAGTCAGTGTTGAGAAGATTAGCTGGAGCTGGCTTTGGCACTAATTAAATACTTAAACCCTAGCAATGAATGAGCACGCAGTGCGCAATCCTCCTGCATTGCATAAGCCAGCTTGCAATATAGGAGGCATATTAAGACAGACACACACATTTTTGCTTGCATTGCAATCAAGGACTCTGAAACGCGTCAGCTCCTCTCAGACTTTTGCTTATAGTGATTGAGCAAAAGACATACTCGTGAATTAGAGAGCTTGATGACATGTAGATAAACATACTGAAAACTACCTGAGGAACCATTTATACACCTCTAGATCACACCTCATCATTTTAAACAAAATACAATTTGCATCAACATGTAGTCAGAGAAGCCTGAAGTGTGTCAGTTTCTTTATAATATTTCACCTGTCATATGTGATGCTTGAACTTTAAAAGTTTTCTCTTAACAGGTTGGGATATCACTACAGATAAGTTTCCTTACTGTAATCTGTGCCTGATAACTCTATCTGAACTAAATGTGTAAATTGCGTCAATTCAGTAAACGTTACCCAGAAAGTGAGAGGAAGTTAAGATATCTCCCTCTTCATAATAATGGCTGTTAATTAAAGCAGTAAATAGGCAACAAGGATGGAGTTGAAATTTCAAGATTTTATATTTTATTTGACTGAACTCATTGAATTTATCTGTTGACTGGAGATTATGCAGTTTTATTTGGTATTTAGATTTAGTAATGTATATCTATCTATCTATCTATCTATCTATCTATCTATCTATCTATCTATCTATCTATTTGATAATTGCTGAATAAATCCATTTATAAATGTTTGACATTTTCATTTTAAGACTAAAAGTAATTTCAAGAAGGACATGGCTGCTCCTAGTCAAGTAAATCATTGGGGATTCAAGGCAACAATATTGATAATAAAAATGGTTGTATTATCATTGTCCAAGTTTATAATCAATTTTGTTTTAAAAGAAAAGCCTCATAGCAGTTTAGGTAGGCCTACATGACTGAAGCGAGATCTTAGCCTACAGCAGTTATAGGACTGTGTAATAGCCTACTGCTATGTTCAGATATGAAGGCTAACTTGTTAAAAAAAACTGGGGGGTTAGAAATGTTCATGGACAATAAACATTCATACACATGTATTTAAATTGATCCAATATTTATCACTTAAGTTGTGACAGATGTTTTCGTACTTCTTTGTTGCGCATGAACAACCCGCTACGAGGCTTTTATTTGGAAACGCTTAACCGGAAGTGGTGGGATTGATGGAAGCTAGCTTGTCAACCGGAGCCGCGTGCCTCGGCGGTAGTGGTGGGATGAGAGAGGGACAGCAGCGGGGACTGAGTGGAGGAGGTGGAGTCTGTCCCAGCCTGCATCTGGCCCGCTCCCCTTTCTGTCACCCCGGGCCAAACCCGCCCAGCTCCTCTCACTCACTCTCCGCCTGTTTTCCCGCACGGCTCGGCCCGGACACACACATACACACACACATACACACAACAGCAGCAGCAGACAGACTCATACACACCGCGAGGACACGGAATGGAGACGGAAGGGAGCCAGACCAGCTTGTCCACCACGGACTCCCCTCACGACCCCTGGTAACGGGAACAGAAAAAAACTAAGCTTTTTAAACTTTCTACCGTACCTCTGCTCACACACACACACACAGACACATACACATACACACACACACACCAGAAACAAACCCGGTATTCTGCGCGAGGACTCTGGTGTGCAACCGGACTCAACTCACACACATGCACACACGCACACACACTTCCATACAGAGATCCTTCATGTTTAAGCCAGAGATGATACACTTACGTCTTCAGCTCAAGATTCACTTTTTCAAAACCTCAGCAACAACTTTGTTATTACTGTGTGAGCGAGTAAACATGAAACTCACTGAATCCTCCTTTGTTGACTATGTAAATACAAATATTTTCTCTCTTTTTCCACAGCAAAATGTTCATAGGTGGACTCAGCTGGCAAACAACGCAAGGTAAATCTTTTTCCACCACTAGCTCTGCTCAAATGTCAGTGTGTCTTTAAAAATCAAGGCAAGGATTGGAAAGAGCCAATGGCTTTAATTTCTTGTTTCAAAAGCTGTTCCTCTTAATATTTCTGTTTGCTTTCTTTGAAATAGTTTGTTTTCTATCCTTCTTTTTAGAAAACATTTTTTACTCATGGAACCTGCTCCTGTATGAATGCCCCCATTCAGAACTACCTCAGGCTAACTGAGTGATTCATAAAAGCTCTCAAAGTAGTTTGAATTAGTCAGATTTTAATAGGATGAGCCATATTACCTGCAGTTATTATGTAATTAATTTTTTTCAATGTATTTATTCTTGGTCACATTTCATATTTGACACTTTTAATTGAAACGTGTGAACTTTGGAGAGGGAAATCTCAGCAGAGAAGCCAAATACGTTTAAGACTTTTCATTCCAAAAGTTTTTATCGACAATATGAATCAATCTTCTCTCCGTTTTGTTTCTGTTTCCCAGAGGGTCTGAAGGAGTACTTTTGCAAGTATGGCGAGGTGAAAGAGTGTATGGTGATGCGAGATCCGGTTACTAAGCGCTCGAGGTGAGGGAGCTGTGTGTTCCCGGCTTCTCTGCCGGTGCTGAAAGTTTATCTGACCTCCATGATTCCTCTGCGCTCATAATGTATCATTACACATCAACATCAGCTCCTGTGTCAGTAATGCCTTCTTCCCCCCCATGTCTGCAGAGGGTTCGGATTCGTCACCTTTGTTGATCAGGCCGGCGTGGATAAAGTTCTGGCCCAAACCAGGCACGAGTTGGACTCAAAAACAGTGAGTTCTCTGTGTTTACTTCCCTCCACTGGCTAATCCCATTGCTCAGTGTTTGATTAGTGGATTTTCAAATAATCCGCTAGAGAGGTGTAACATTGCTACATTTTAATATATTTGCTAAGGTTTCGCTATGCTGATGTTTTGCTAACTTGGTCATATACACACTGTTTACGTGGACTCTTGTCTGCGTCTGCTGCTCGCCTCAGATGTGAGCACTTAACATGATAAAGTCATTAGTCGACACATTGGAGAAAGTGCTCTCTCATCTTTCTTCTGCCAAAGCAAGAAAATGTCACTCAGTGTCAATTTCCATAGAAACAAGGGGAACAGGACAAGCCAATCTTTGATTTTGGCTTCTTGGACAAGTGAGCGAAGACTGCTTTTTTTGTTCTGTCCCTAAGGGGTAGAATTGACCTAAAAGAAAAAAAAAAGTTTCTCAATGGAACAAGTAAATGCAACCTGAAACCATCAAGGTGTGAAAGCAACGATCATACTGCTGCTAGCCTCTTGTTCATCTCAGGGGGAAGAAAATTGAAAGTTTAGTGATTGTAAATTCAGGCCCTTCCACCTATGTGAATTGCAACTTGAAATGTATTAATGGCCCGTGTTGCAAAGTGTGTGTGATTGTGTGTGCGTGTGTGCATGTCTTTTTTGTCAGTAATGAATGTGGGCTGGTCTGGGAACAATGTGGCCCGTTGGTCGCCATAGGGACCACTGCCCCCGCCTCTCTCCTCAGTGGGAGTGGTGATGGCTGCGGGTTAGTCACTGTATTGAAATGAGGGGAGGCTATTTCTTCTTTTCTCTTTTGTGCTTTGAGTAAAGCACCTTTGCAACTCTTTGGAAGATAAGTGGAGGCTGAAAAGAAGGGAATGGAGCAGAAAGAATCTATAGGTTTTAGAAAGTTGCAGAATATAAGCAATTTTCTTCTCAAACTTATTGGAAATTTATGTTAAATTTGTTTGAGAGAGATGCCAGACTGATTTGATTTTTTTTCATAGTATTTTGTGGTTTCCCTACGGCTTCAGTGTCACTTGCAGGCACGACAGCTATGACAAGTAGTGCCATCATGGTTGGACGCCACTAACTCACCATGGGGTTCGTTTCCATAGTGACCCTCCCCTTCTCTTCCACAGTTGAAGAATGGTTCTGTCACAAAAGAAAAAGATAACAATGCACATCACTTACAATAATTTCTTGGAGACCAGAAATCAAGACTGCATAAACAGCCACAAACAGAGGAGGCCATGATACCAACACTTTATCCTATCATCGCCTCTTCAAATGAGCAGCTTATTAAGTTTAATCATGGCAGATTTCGTAGATGAGGTCTGTCTTTTTAATTTGAACTTTTCCTCACGACATGTGCGTGTGCCATCTCTGCGCGAGGCAGGGCCCATTGTGGCCAGTACTTGGGTGTGTCGGTTGGATTTGCCGGGGTGGGGGNGCGTGGAGTGGGCTCAGTAATCAGCAACAGGGGTCGGATGGTGAGTAGAGTAGGCCTTTTTAGACTGCTCACCCCCCACCTCCCACATGCGGGCAGGTTATCCTGTTAGAGAGGCCAGAGAGGAAAGTTCTCCAGTGGCAACAGAAAGAATGTGCCATGCTGTGACCGACTGAACCGTTCCGCCGCTGGAATTAACAGAGCTTTACACCACTGTGAGGCTAAAGAGCAAATACAGTGCTGCAGAGGAATTTATTGGTGCTTATTGTGTCTTAAGGACAGATGCAGTCCAGTTTCCACCAGTGTAGGACTTTCTGTGATTTACGTAACTGCTGCTGCTCTAGTTGCCCCTTTGGGTGGCCTTCCAGCTTCCCGCTATTTGCCAAGTGAGGCGACAACCAATGCAAGCTGCACCTCTGTGAGACAAACTTTCAACTCAGTGGAGTTTCATAGCAAAGACACACAAACTCTTTAAAGGCACGTGTTGTGACCCCCTCAACTGTTTCAGTACCGAGCTGAGTGGGGGAAAAAAAAAGTGCTGCTTGTAGGGGGGTGGTGGCGTCGGATAACCCCATCTGTGATTACTATGGCTCTCCTAACTAATAGGATTGGAGTCATCAGGCTTGAGTTGTTCCTCGGAGATTTTGAGTGCCGCCCAATCGGCAGGTTGCTTCAAGTGTGTTCCCAGCTCAGGCTGTGACAGGCAGCACGCTCAGCCAACTGTTGCATAGCTGTGATGTAGCTGGTCAAAGGGGATTGCCCTGATTTCATAAACCTCTCTTGGAATTATGTCCAAGCTTCTTCCCCGTTACCTTGCTGCGAGTGCAGAGTGCTGTGAGCTCTCTGTAGACAACATCTCTGAGGCCTTTGAGTGATTTCACACAGCTATATATAGGTGAATGTGTTTATAAAATCATGCTTGGAATTATCACTTGTGTCTCTTAAGTTTTTCTTTTCTCCAAGAAGTTTGATAATCTTAAATCATTTCCTCAATTTTAACTATTTCTGGAGGTTTCAAATCTCCACCACATCCAAACCAGACACGATACACTGATTGATGGTTGTATGTAAACATCTTGAACTCAGATTTTTGGTAAGTACAACTGCAGATGTATGTGAAAGCAACCTCTCAGAGTCAAACTCTGTGCCATGAAGGCCAAATTTCCAACTGAAGTAACAATAAGCAAAATACCTCCAAGTATAAATCTTCACTCTGATCAACACTGTTTCCCTACGAAATAAACCGCTTTCACTCATGCGGAAAATTTATCTGTTTAATGTCCACAATTTCCTCCCCTCGGATGTGATGTGTGCTGCCATGTGTTTGATTTTGTTTGTTTGTGTGTGTGTGTCTGTTTGTTTTTGAATGTGCACAGGAGTGTTGGACATCAGGAGGGTTGGTGACCGGAGGTGACTATCAGAGTAGTCTAGCCACCATAGAGACTAAACAGTAGAGTCTGCATCTGATCCTAAAGTCTTAGCCTATAGTTTTCTCACTCTGCTCTCTAGAACAGAAGTAAAAAAAAAAGAAAAAGAGAAAACTTGGGGTGATGTCAACTTTTGTTAGAAACAACACTGTTGTCCTTACATTGGTAAACGCATGAGGTTTACCGTAGAGGCTCTAGCTCTCTATTGTAGTTCAACTCTACCCTCTCATGGTTACGGACTAATCATAGCCCTGTACTGTCTCACCATCTTTTAGTGTAACAGCAGTACAGTGTGGCGTAGTTTAGTTGTTCTCTAGCTCTATTAGACCAGTATAGACTAATATAGAGGTCTCAAATTCCAATTTTACTGCCTGTCTATGATTGCATCCTCATGGCATGATCTGGTTCTCTCCAATCTTAACCTTGGTGACATTCAGTGGGCTTCTCCACATCGTGGACCAGTTTGCTGTCTTTTCAAGTTGTGTTGTTAAGATTGATATGTAAAGAATCATCCTGGTAAGAAACAAGCTTGTCCTCTTTTCTGGGAGTAAATACAAATGGTAGGAACCGCAGGGCGGAGGAAGATCCAGATAACCTGAAAGTGCACAGGATGATGAATAGCCCCTGTTGTTGTCATCACTTCCATCAAATAGCTGATACAGGCAAAAGCAAACAAACACAAACAAGCCGAGCTGTGTCGTTCTGCCGTCAGCGCGGCTTGATTGACAGCACCCATCCCAGTCTCCTCCCGCCTCGTTTCTCTCACTGTCTCTCCGACACACTCTCGGCCATCTTCGCTGGGGAGGTGAGGTGCGTTTGTGATTGTGGTGCCCGTGTGAGATTCCAGGAGATCACATGTCACATGCTGGTGACAAGAGAGGCTGGGGTTCACTGGACGTTCCCAGGCATTCCACCTGAGCACTCACATATATGAATATTTACACATACAAGCATGCTAAAAGTTTGTGTGCATAAGAATTATATATTATAGGCATAATCAGATGAACTGATCAAGAATGTTAAACAGCGTCAAAAGGCCACTGAACTTGCTGAAATGCTACATTTATTGATGGAGAATTATTCTTAATAATTGATTTGTTATTTAATTAATTAAATGTGCAAAACATTTATTCCTTGAAAGTGAGGGCTGGTGCTTTACGCTTCTCCTATTTTTTTTTTTTTTAACATAGTTTTAAAATAAATGCGACTGATTTTTTAACTCAGATTTTAATAAGAGATACTTTGTAAAGCTTCAGTAATGGATAGGTTCATGCAAATCCAGTTGAAAGGTATTGCGTATTGAAAATTTTAAAAAATTCGATTTATAATCCAAAACTATAAAGAGTAAATTGTAAACTTGCTTACTATGCAGAATGGTTTGCAAAGAAAATATTGAAAAAGTAATAATATTAAAAAGGAGCCATCTGAAACTTTCTGGGATTAACTTAAACATAGTTTCTGCATTTTTGTACTATCATTTAACTTCTTTAAAATGAAGTACGTACAAAGTAATTATAAAAGGACAGGTATCATATCATTTCTTCTTCTTTGTGCTACTTTTCATTACTTCAGTTGATTGACTTTCTATTTATTTTTATTTGTGTAATTTGGGGAGTTTTTGGTTCTTTTTTTTTTCCAACCACAGTAATGACTTGTTTCATCACACCCTTATACACTGACATCACTATTAGGCACACACACTATATATTATGCATGTATAGATTCAAAAGTGTATTCAGACGCTACTGGTCAAAGTTCGGCGTCAGATCTAGGTTCGTTATAAAATGAGAATCTGTTCCCAGCTTTTTGATCTAAAAGTGGGCGAGACACTGAAGGCAAAACATGTTTCTTTTATGTTTTGAGGTTTTGAACTCTTCAGCTTTTGTGAAAAAACTTCACAACTACACATTTTCTTCTGTTTATTTGACTGCAGTTTCCCAAATGGATGTTATATGAATTAATAATAGTGTAATTGATTGAAGGACTTTCTCAATTAGTATCCATAGCCTAATTTATAAAACATTTTTTAAAGGTCTCATCTATTTGTTTTCTGATTTTTATTTTGGTAATAAAAATCCTTCTAGTAAAAAGGCGTTGACTTTAATATATCAACAATATTCTTTAGCCTGGCTTAAGATTTCTCTCACTGTAAGTAATCAGCGAGAAACATTCCTAATATCTGTCTGTAAAAGATTTCTTAAAGTTGTGCCTTAAAGTGAGTTGGTTTTAGAGTAAACTATACACACAACGTCTTCTTGATCTAGTTTCCTGCACAGCCATAGAAGATACCATTCTCTTGATGCTTGATAAGCCTGAATTAAAGATGTTTTTAACTTAGAGCAGGTGAATATATTTGCCAAACCAAGGGAATAACACAGACCCTGGATTTCACCTTTATTGCAGGGTTTCTAAAGAATGAAAGACAAGGCTCTGACATCAGAGTACGGCGAGGGAAGGTGACAAGTTTGGCTGGTCCCTCTGGGTCGCAGCACATCACT
>JAPMNP010678243.1:0-12405 GCA_029874935.1 Atherina boyeri | reverse complement strand
ACAGGTACATATCAACTAGTCTAAGGTAAGGTAAGAACATGTGTCGCTATGTAAAAACGGTGAACTATCCCTTTAATTAATTAAATTGGATATTGACTCTAATATGCCCAACACCTCTGGGACTGGTCACCTCCATAGAGGTGGAGCATTTCTGAAGATGTGGACGGCTGACACTACAAACAAATTTAGAATACATGAAATAGCCATGATAAAGACATACATGTAATCAAAAGCAAGTATATTCCTGTCCTTAGCAATTATTTACCTTATAATTTATCATCATTTTATCAAAACATTCAGGGAAAAGCACATTTGCCTTTACTCGATCCTCCGACTGCCTACAGAGTGCCATAAGATTGAAAACCAGTTATCTGTTTACTATCTGGTTCTATATCATATTCAGTTATTATTTTGTCATAACATTTCCTATTGAAAATGGTAGTTTCAATATCCAGATAAAAAGGGTTAAAGTCAAGTAAATGATAAATGGGGAGTATAATGAATAATTGTCAGTCTTAACCATGTTTTTCTCCAACTCTGATAAATATAGTGATCTGCATCGGCATGCATTCATAATTATAGTACCACTGAACTGAAACAGAGCTACCCCTGTTTGTTTGTTTGTTTGTTACTATGGTGATTCATTGTATCAGAGCTCCATTGATGATGGATTTCTGATCTCTGGGTTAATCAGCTCACTGTTTAAAGTTAGACTCCAAAACCAGCAACAAAATGAAAACTACGCTATTTCCCAAAACAAAGAAACAAAAATCCCACAAATGATTCCATTTGCAGGATGAGTGGCAGAACAACATATAACAAAAAATTTACCTGAATTTTTAACCCATATGCACCTATTTTTGGGGCAACTATTAGCTGCATGTAGAGACATGGATGTTCATTATTAGGATTGAGAAAGACCCTGCATGTCAGACTGTGTGTGTGTGTGTGTGTGTGTGTGTGTGTGTGTGTGTGTGTGTGTGTGTGCGTGCGCACGTGTGTGCGTGTGCATGTGTGTGTGTGTGAGGGCTGTTGCCCTTTGTATCTGGTTCAGTCAAATTAAACAAATGCAGCTATGGTTTCACTTTTACTCTTAAACTTTAAATCAACTTTAAAACTCTCCGTTTGAGCCCCCACTGTGCCTGCTTCCTTTTAACTACAGTAATACAACCAGATTAAAATCTGACGCTGAATTTATGCTTTCACACAGCGTTCAGAATGATTTAGTGTCCCTCCAGGGAATCTGGATTAGTTCATCAAAGTTTTGATCTCTTCAAACTGACACATCAGTGAGGCCTGTTTCTGCCTGATTTACGCTTATTTCTCTCCTTCACTTTTAAAAGAATTCTTGATCTCAGCGAGACTACCCGTACAAAGATAAAACAAAACATTTTAACCCCTGAGAAATGAATTACTAGCTATGTTTTAAAAGAACTCTGGCATTGAACCCTCTGATGCTTTGGTACATGTCATGGCATGTTTCAGCTTTCATTTCTGCCAATTAAAGCTGTCTTCCTCATCTCTCTTACGAAACACTATTAACATTCAGTTGTTCCTGAGAAATTCATATGACAACATCTCTATGTTTGTTTACTTTGCAGTTTTTTGTTTTGTTTGTTTGTTAGTTTTTATGTTGGCAATTTCACATTCTTTCCCTTCTTCTTATTCTCTTCATGTTTGCTTACGGTGAGAGAAACCGATGGATAAGTAGCTGTGCATCTTGAACGTTTATCAAGTCTCGGCACAGCAGTGAATATCTGACCTGAGACTGGTGGAGTTGCATCAACCCGCTCCCACACAGATCCGTGAGCCCCCACCTCCCAACCCCCACTCGGTCTTCTGTTTGGTCTGAGTCCCTGCCGCTTCACTGGAAACAGACGAGATCTGCTGCACAGGATCCCTGTTACAGATTATACAGATGTTGTCATGCCAGTCTTCTTCTCATGCTATAGTTAAATTCTATATACCGGCACACAAAGTAAAACATTTGGATTCATTTTCTTTGGAGCCGATAAGCTTTAGATTTGGATATTTTTATATACATTTTTTATATACATGAGTCTGCATTTAAAATCTGGCAGTCAGAGCTACAAATTCAATAACTAAACCTCCATTTCAAACTACTTCTGTTATGATGATTGTTGATAGGGATAAATAAAGAAGCATTGCTGAGTTGTTTTGTTTTTTTAAACCTAACAGGCCTAACTTTTCCTAATCACTGTAAATCTTCCTCTTGCCTTCTTAACTACAGACCTCCTTGCTTAGGTGCAGTTCAGCATTCCAGGCAAGTTGAAACATGATCATGTGTCTTCTCTGTGTGAAGGAAGCAGTTGAACTGGGTGGAGGCAAAAAAAAAGGGTCACACATATCCAACTCTGTAACTTAAAAGTTACATATTCTTTTCTTCAATAAATTTATTTTTTCTAAGTTTACAATCAGTTCTGCACTTACCAATGTTCTATTTGCGTTGATTTACATAAAAAAAGAAACATCAGACAGTAAATGTACAGTAGTCCTGTCATTTCCAAAAAATGAGCTTAAAAGTACCTTAGGATACATTTATACAGATTTGTTTAATGACAGAAATACGTTTGCAGCTGCTTTTTTTTATCCTCAAGTTGTCCTAACAGGTAAAAAGAAAAAAAAAACATCAGAAATTTGATTGTGTCGTCCACTAGATAAATCCTCTGGCTGAAAGTTGTAGAAAGGAGCAGGTCGAACAGGTCATTATAGAAAATTAAAGTGCTTTTCGACACTCTTTATGTCAACACTTGTCCGTTGTACATTGTGGTTGCAGTGATTCAAACTCTGGTGTTTGAGCAATTCGTGAAGATTTTTGTGGGGGAGGAGATGGTTTTGGTTTAGCATTCAGTTGCAGCTGGGTGTGGGCTTGCTCCAAGGCAGAAAAGGGGGAGGTTAAACTTTACTGCTGCTTTTCCATTGGTGGACAGCAAGACAAAAATGCCTGTACCTGGAACAGGTAAACAGACTTACATCAGGCACAGCAAAAGTCTGACAGGATCGACTGATAGGATTTAGCGGTTTTATTTAACCAACCACTCTGGACAACTCAAGACATTTTCCGAATATTGCTTTCAAACAGGTTTGTATTGTATGTCTTACCTTGCTATACACAAAGAAAGAGGAACTAATATTTGTGGGTTTATTGCTTTTGGAAAGCAAAAAAAGAAAAGAAAAAAGAAAGAAAACTGTTTCTGGGTGCTTTCTCTTTGTAATTTTCCAGATTGCTTCCAGTTGATTTAAGGCTGGAGGATGAACATTGCACATTTATCAGCAACAATTGAATATGGATTGGCAGGATATGAGCTGAAGGGAGCGAGATGCTAATAGATGCTTATTTTCTTGTGTGTTTAGTCTCTACATGTTTAACAGCACCCTGCATTCATCAGGCTCAAAAGGCTCCAGGAGGATGGAAAACAGGTCCTGTCTTGTGCAGGGAGAGGCCTGCCCGCCACACCCTTCACACACACACACACACACACACGTTCATACAGAAAAACACTTGAGTATACACTCCAAGGTAACCTGTCTTTTGTTTGTTTGTTTCTTTTAACAAATCTGCCGCTTCCCTCCTGACAGACAAAGACAAAAACCGCATCACTGAAAGCGTTGGTGGGAGACGTCGGAGTCTGTATTCCTGCTGATTCCTCACCAGAGGCGACAGCGCAATTGCTGCTCTTTTGAAACCATCCATGTATCCTATCCTTCATTCCACCGGAGTCTGTATTAAGTGCCAATCAGATTTCAGTGGTTTGAAGAGTAAGACACATGGAATTTTTCATCTGGAGAGAACTATTTTAAAGAAAGGGTGATGGTTTTTAATGGCTTCAGCTTTTATATTAAAGATGAATGATGCTCTGTGGTGAAACATGTGACCTTTCATGTTCTTTGGTGTCAAGTCGGTGGTAAATGCAACAGTTCTGCACAAACACTAAAAGAGGACTTCTATTCCTCCTACTACTTTTCACCTGCAGTGCGACAGCGGCTGAACAGGACTGCACTGATTGCACTTTAGAGTTATTGCAGGATCACAGAGTGCTGGCAGCCTCACTTTATGTCTTTTGGACTGTCACTCACAGAGGTTGTTATGTCCTCACCCCCATCTCCCTGCCCTTCATTCTCTAAGTCATAGCAATTACATAATGACTCTTAAATTCCCACATTTCCACATCCACAGCAAACTCCTCAGAGCTTCTGCCAAAATGTACTTTTGCATCTACTCACCTTACAAGTACGCCCAGAAGTCAGGTAGACATTGTCAGCATTATATTGAGTAATGAACATCGTTTTCATCTCTAAAGAATGCAGTTTCCCCATCAGGTTTTTAACTAACTCTCTGTGGGACAATTAACCTGCCATCATTAGCACAAGACATTTCCCAGATTCTGTTTAAAGCCTTAATTATAGCTAAATTGGAAACTGGAGTCGTTTGACAGCTACACTGAATTGAATTATAAGACTATAATTTTTCCAACCGATTAAGACTGAGGGAGCATAATAAATAAAACAATGTGGTGCCAGATCAGCAGAGGTAAGTCGTGTCCGAGTGACTGCTTTCTTCTGTATAGGCAGTGAAACATGTCCAATAACTTTGATCGGGTACAACAAAACAACAGAGCACATCTGAAAAGTCTCCTACATTTCTATTCAAAACCTACCACTCTAAAAGAGCTTGTGCTTTTCCTTCCGCAAAAGGTCATTTACCCGGTATTTTTCAAAGACAGAATGACCCATGCATGACCCAGACATTTAGAAAAAAATCAGTATCAGTCCACCTTCAGCTTACCCTGCAGCCTTATGAGCAATCAACCATCAACCACAGTGCTCACTTAGTAGAAAGACATGTACTTTTCTCCAGGCCAGGCTTCTCCTGTGCTACACACCTCAGCCTGCTATTCACCTTCCTGTTTGATGCAATGATAACCAGAGGGCTTAGGGCTGCATACAGCGAAGTAAAAAACACACGCAGGTCGGAGATCAGCGAGGAAGTCATTGTCCTCTTTACAGTAAGGGTATACACCCAAAGCCCATTATCCACCCCATACAGAATCACATACATGCTCACAAGCACCACTACAACTTTGGCAGCTCGCTGTTCGGCCCCACCACTTCCTCCACTACTCCTGCTGCCACTGCGGAGTGCATTCACTTGCTGGCTATGCTTGTAAAGGAAGACTAGGATTATCAAGCTGGCTAGGGACATGAGGGTCATAGGTACCACATCTCTAACCACTTGCACTGCCCCATTGATCTCTTTGTATAGTTTTGAAGGAAAGTCTACATAGCAGAATTGCACATTAACAGCATTGTTTGTATGGCTAGAGTTATTACTGGTACTGAAACTGAACAATATGGCTGCTTGACTCATAGTAGTATTGAGAACCCAGAGGAAAAGGAATACAAAGACCAAATATTGGGCTAATATGGCACGAGCAGTGGCCCACCGGGATCCAGGAGGGGCAATGCTCAGGCACTGGTAAGCACTCAGGAGGAAGGTGAGCCAGATTGAAAGAGAACGGGAGGTTCTGTAGATGAAGATCACAATTTTACAGCCGGTGTCTCCAAAGACGTTGGCCAAATAGAAAGAGGCCAGGGTCTCCAAAAGACAGCGTACAACCACCACCAGCAGATTGGCACAAGCCAGGTGCAGGATGATTGCATCGGCTGCCAGGAGACGGTTCTCTTCGTAGATCAGAAGGAGAATTGCCACAATTACAGCAATATTGCTTGGAACTCCCACAACTGTAAGCGACAGATAGAGCATCCCACGAACAAACTCCTCAGATGACATTCCTGCAGAGAGGAAAGAAAGTGTACAGCTGATTAGTAAATCATGAGACACGACAAGTAGTATCTAACACTCCAAATGATATCGGAAGCCTCTTTGTAAAGTTAAACTCTTACCTGAGAGCAGTCACAGCTCAGAGCTCAGACGTCTGAAGTGGACCTTGTGCCTGACACGGTGTGATCCATTCCTGAAGTAGTCGGGTTGTTTGTTTCCTTATACTTGCAAACAGGTAACGGCTGTTGGATCTGATTTGCATGCTCCATTGACTTCTCTTCCCTTGGCCTCCAATTACTTGAGATCAATTCAAATGACTGCTTCTGTCTCCTCAATAGGCTCAGACAAGATAACAGAGATGAGGCCGGGCTTGTACTCATTTACAGGATGTGTAGAGTCAATTAGAAAATAACATTGTTGATGACAGGGATATATCTATTAATCCCATGCTTATTATCAGAAAAACCTTGAAATAATTTCTCAAATTTGGTATTTGTCCTCTTGAGACTATTTTATTACTTTTCTAATTACTGGACTGATAAATAGATCTCCATACAAAATTCATTGCACCACTTTTGTTTTTTTGTTTTCTGCAGTCAGTTACAAAAAACACTATTACAGAGATCGTGCTTGTGTTTACAGATACCAACACCACAGTGTCCCCCAGTGGAGAAAGATTAAACCAAGTTAAAGGAAGACGATGTTCTTCTCAGTTTACATGATGCATCGCCCACATTTTTCATTCAGAAAAGAAGACATAGCGTTCAATTTATGATTGTGTAATTCATCCAATGTGTTAAAGAGTTCTAAAAATGGAATTTAACCTAAACTGTGAGGGTGCTCTGAGGACAGATGAGTGTAGGTAGGCAACATGATTTAACTACAGGTCTCTTAGCGGGGAATTGCAAATGATTCTTCAGGTAATTAATCATAAAAAGAGAGACGTGTCCACTAAACAGAATTCATAAGATTTCTCTTAAGATGTTAAGGGCATAGCTGTTAATTATTCATATTCGCCAGTACCCAATTAAATATACACCCTGAACATAAAATAAGGTAAAACATTACTCTGATAATTCTGTTCAGCTACCATTTCTTATATGTTTCCATCTTAGAACATTTTGACTAAATGTAACTTTTTTTATTCACCGACAGTACATTTTGTCCCAGAAAGAAGGCTTGCAAAAATATTGTGATTGTAAACATTAGAATAAATAAAAACTTTGATTTAATATAAATGAAAACTTGGCATTTTCTCTGATTTAAACTGTGCATTCAAATGTATGTTAAAGCTTAATGTTATTAATCTCTCTCTCTGTTATTCTGTCTGTTCATGCAGCATTACCACATCTTCTTGACAAAAGCATGTTGTGGTGCTCCACTAAATGCTAACTGCTTTGATAAACATTGTACTACTTTAGCTGCTTGTCTTTATTGTTTATATTAATCTTGTTTGATTAATTTAAAAGAAAAATAATGGGAATAAAACTACAGGAGGATAGCAAAATAGATAAACTGTTTATTGAAAAATAGATAAGAAGTTAAAGCTGTATTTGTAACAAGCACAATGCATAAATAATTTGATTTGCATGTTTTAGTGTTGCATCAAAAGCTGTGCCAAAGGTTTCGGGGATGATTTCAAATTGAAATTTAATAAAAAATAAAATCATAGGGGGTCACTCATCTTCTTTCCCCTTTAATACAATAATACCATCTGTATAGAAGTGACACTGAGCCAAAAGCTCCTCAAACAACATATTTGCTGTGGAGCACAATGAAGTCCAATTAAGATTATTTCTCCACACACCAAGACTGCTGCACTCACCAGTGTTAACAGAAACAAAAAGTTAAAGAGATTCTTTCCTCTCAACTAATTTTTGTTGTAAAAAAACAACCATTTATGTAATTTAGTCACTATGAGAGTTATGCATTGAACAGGACTGTAAAACATCCACAATAGATTACTAAGCTTTGTCACATATAAATATAAGCTTTGATTTTTTTTTTACATCATCGGAACAATATCTCTTATGATAGTTTTATAACTGAATAAATCAATGTAAACAGTGGATAAAAGCAATTTGCATCAGTCATTAAAAAAGAAAAAATCAAATCAAATCACGTATCAAGAGGGGGGAAAAAAAGTCTGTATCATTAAGGCTGCACAGGAGCAAACAATACGTGCTGCAATCCCCTGAGAAGAACATGCTTGAACTTGCCATTTTAATTAGCTCTCTGAACGTGTAAACATGTTAAAACCACACAGGGAAAGAGTACATCTAATGATGATTTATTCCAAAGCTTATTCCCAAGAACAAAACAAGTCTCTTAAACACTGTCTTAAGTATGAATGGTGAAGTTAAGTTAATGACTGACTACTGCAGAAGAGACCAGTTAGGATGCTCTTCATGGCACATTTGCCATTTACAGTGTGGACTGATGGAAAATCTTGGAATACATCTCAAACGTCTGTCGTAGCATGTGTCGATGCTGAAACTTACAACATAAATTAATATTGGCTGGTTCTCCCTATGCCTCCAATTAGTGCAGACATGCATTGTTACAGAGCTAATTGTCTTGCTCCTCTGTGTCTTTTAACATGATCCCTGGACATGAATACACACTCAAGCACCAGCTGTGCATGTAAAAGCCCCTTGATAGTATCTTGTACAACAACAATAACCACCACTGTTCTCTCCACGGGGGTTGGTTAACCGTATTTTCCAACTCCACAGGGAAATAACATGTTAACATTTCAGAAATGAAACATTTAAAGAAACAGGGAAGTGACATTTATTAAGTGCAGGAAAATACCTCTCATGCTAAGAATTATTTAACTATTTGCATGCTATCTATGTCACCAAAAGCAGATGAATTACCTTTTAGATGATAGACATAAACTCAATAGCATTTTCAACTTTGTGGTAAATGCATTGTTTCTGCTCATATTAACACATTAAGAAAGTTTGCCTTAACAACAAACAATCATTTGAGATTTAATATTTTCAGGGTATTTTCTTATTGTTTGGATTCCTTCTGTTGATTTTTGGACATTACAAGCTACCTCCTTCCAGTACTGATGATGTGGCAAAGCCTATTATGTTTGTTCTGTGAAAACTCTTTATGGTTAAGCAATATGGTCTGCACTGCCTTAGAAAGCAGTAATTGGAATCCATAATTTAGACATATTAATATTACTACTGCTAATATTTGTATGAACTCAGGCTGATTTGATCATTAATATCAATATTGCACAAACTTTGGATTTTGGGCAACACACACATCAATTGGAAGTGTGTAAACTAAAGATCTCATAACAGCATGTATAAACAAGAAGGATGCATCTACAACCAGCCACTATTCTATGTCCATAAGGACCAATATTATCTTAAGATACTGTTACCATTTCCATTGAGGTGCTAGTCTCCTGAGACTATGTGAATCAAAGAAAGGTTGTTGGCTTAAATAGTTAAACTGTGGGCTGAACCCATAAATCTTGGCCAATAGACTTAAAGGGTATCTAGGATTATAAATTGTACCCAGACAGGCTATTCAACCGTTAATTCACCACAGGCTTTTTTTGCATTTAACTGCAACAGGTGGGAATCATTTTCAGTAGAGTTGAGACATTTTTTGTAGATTTGTGTCACTTCACTGAACCAGTGTGGTAGAGTTCTGCTATATGCAGTAAATTCTAAAACAGATTTAATTTTCTGCCTGCTTTGAAATTTGGACCTCTTCAGGCTGTGGTGTCATGGATCTCTGTGTGACCATCAAAGGGGTCTCCTTCCTCTTGCAAACAGGACTTGGAATCTTGGGGAATGCTGTGGTGCTTTTGGCATATGCCCACATGATTTGCACCGAACCCAAGCTCCTTCCTGTGGACATGATCTTGTGCCACCTGGCCTTCGCCAACCTGATGCTTCTCCTGACTCGCTGCGTTCCCCAGACCATGACCGTGTTTGGGCTGAGGGACCTTCTGAATGATCCAGGCTGCAAAGTGGTGATCTACGCATATCGCATTGGCCGGGCTTTGTCAGTCTGCATCACCTGCATGCTCAGTGTTTTTCAGGCAGTGACCATTGCTCCTGCCGGGCCCAGTTTGTCGAGGCTGAAGCCTGCACTTCCCTCCTTGGTCCTCCCGACATTTGCAGGGCTGTGGTTAGTCAACATGGCCATTTGCATTGCAGCCCCTTTATTCTCTATGGCTCCACGTAATGGCACTGTTCCCGCCTTTACCCTCAACCTCGGCTTCTGTCATGTGGACTTCAGAGACAGCCTGTCCTATGTTATTAATGGAGTGGCTGTCTCTGGGAGGGACTTTGTATTTGTTGCCCTGATGGTGGGCTCCAGCAGTTATATCCTCCTGCTTCTCCACCGCCACAGCCATCAGGTGAGAGGGATCCGTCGCTCTCAGGGTGGCAAGGCAGAGACCAGGGCGGCCAAAACAGTGCTGACCCTGGTGGTTCTCTACGTGGTCTTTTTCGGCATTGATAATGTGATCTGGATCTACATGCTGACAGTGTCAAAGGTGTCCCCAGTAGTGGCTGATATGAGGGTGTTCTTCTCCTCCTGCTATGCCTCTCTCAGCCCTTACTTTATTATCTCCTCCAACAAGAAGGTCAAGGGGAAGATTGTGTGTGCAGTTGAGCATGACCAACCATCAGTGGACACTCAGGAGTCCCATGACAAATGACTCTGTCTCTGTCTTGACAGCCTGCGGATACAGCAGGGTTTTTTTGTATTTTTGTTTCCCCCCTCTCCCTCATGCCTTACTAATTTAGAATATTGTAAGCAAAGCACACTTAAGAATGTACTGGCGTAGTTTTGCAATGATTATTTTAATCAAAATATTGGCCCAATTAAAACTGTATGTAGCCTACCAGCAATGTTGATTTCATCAAGTTGTCAATTTTGTGGTCATGATTAAATGTTATTTTCATCGCAGGCTCTCAAATGAGAGGAATTGTTTTGCTTTGAAATCTTGTGGTTTGGGTTGGTTGATCCATATAAAAGCAATTTCAACACAACTGAGGGGAAAATATTGCCTATTTTCAGTGGTTATGATATCCATCTTTCAAAATTAATCATGAATTAATGGTTTTCTGAAAATCATACATATTTTGAAAATATGTATTATTTTCTATATAATTTAGAATTTAACATTTTAGAATAACTTCATAATCTGACTAAAGTAATTCTAAAATAGGGGCTTTTCGTACTTAGCCACGGGACATTTAAAAAACCGACGAAAGAGGGTTGAATATCGTCTCGGTTTGCATTTCTAAGCGTTGCTACTATGACAAAGGCCCTGGCATCGTTGCTGTGTTTTGCTGTACCCTGATTGGTTGAAATTATGAGAGCGTAACCTTAGCGTTTTCACTCCTCAGTTTGACTTTTCAGGCAGTATTTTACTTCTACAGCTGTGCAAAATTGATTTGTGAAAAGCGTTATGCTAACAAATAACTGCAATAAACTGATTAAGTTTGTAAAAAAAAAAAAAAAAGATACATTCCATCTTCTTCTGATAGCAACGCGTGTTTGTGAAATGTGTGTGTCACCAAGAAAGTGAACTAGTTGCTCCTGGAAGACATTGAAATGGGAATTTTAGTGTTAATTCCAACCAAACAAATCCCGGAAAGGGAAGTGGAAGAATTGGGGGAAAAAAGTACAGAACAACTTAAATAGAAAGCCAAATAGGATAGAAACAAGAATTTCTTGAAATACAACATTTATAAAAAAGTTATTATTCGAGTCAAAACGTGACCGAAGAGGTAAAGAACGCAATTTGCATATCTCTTAGGAAGCTCAGTTCCATAGCAAGATGATACAACGCCCCAGAAGCTGTTGACAAGAAAGTAAATAAAGATCTTTTTGTGATGATCACTAAAGGTTTGTTTCAGTTTGTGCCAAATCCAGCGTGATGTTAAATTCCAGGTAAGTAGTTTTATTTACTTTACTGATGAGCAACTACCGTTAGCTAACGTTTAGCCGTTTAGTGTTTGATGTTAACAGGTGCTCAACAAAACTATCAGCCCAAGTATGGCTAATTTTATGTGTCGTTTTCTAAGTTCTCTGATTATCTCTCTATCTCTTTTTCTCTCTATCTCCCTCTTTTAAAATGACGTTGTTATCGTTGTTTTCCATCAGTTTCACTGAACTGGATTTTTGCCCAGGCTTCCTTTCGCTTTTGTGAAATGACCTGATCTGAGCTCACTGGTTCCAGTTCCTGACAACAACAATGGCCAGAATAGCCTGGTATCAAGAGAAGGTAAGTCCGCTTAATTAAACCCATTTCTATATTTTTCCCTTTATTGAGTGTGAGTTTATGATGTGTGTAAAATATTTAGGTAGTGGTTATTAATTCCTATTTAAAAACATGTGTGGGACTGAAATGTAGAAACATATATATATATATGTGTATATATATATATATATACACATATATATATATATATACACACATATATATATATACACATATATATATATATATACACATATATATACATATACACATATATATACACATATATATACAGTCATGGACAAAAATATTGGCACCCCTGCATTTCTGTCAGATAATGCACCACTTTTCCCAG
>JAPMNP010678207.1:6516-17011 GCA_029874935.1 Atherina boyeri | reverse complement strand
ATCGGGACTCAAATCGAAATCGCAATATCTGTTAGAAAAATCGCAATACGATTTTTTTCCTAAAATCGTTCAGCCCGAGCCTACAGATTACGGTAGTGTTCATGGGAAATGTAGGACGAAGGGGACAAACGACCCAGAGCGTCTCTGACATGTATAGCATGATTGGCTCATGCATCACCGGCCAAACTGGCTGGTAAGTTTTAATCGATACCCGCCAAAATGATTTTTAACCCGCATTTGGCGGGTGTTAATTTCGAACCCTGTTCACAACATGCTCACATCTTCTAAAGTAAGCTTTGAGGAACTCTGTCATCACTATTGTTATTCTCTCTGCAGGTAATGGAGCAGCTGGGTGATGCTAGAATTGACAGGCAAGAGAACAGTCGACAGCAGCGCAAAGCAGAAATCATGGAGAGCATCAAAAGACTCTACCCAGGCTCTGTGGTAAGACAATGCATTCACAACAAAACCTTTACACATTTGATTTCCCTACCTTTTGTGGTGAATAATGAAAGATCTGAGTATATTTAATGTGAATTTGAATGAAAAATATTCTGCTCTCTTCAGTATGGTCGACTGATCGACCTGTGTCAGCCCACTCAGAAGAAATATCAGATTGCTGTGACTAAAGTGTTGGGCAAGAACATGGATGCCATCATTGTTGACTCAGAGAAGACTGGCAGAGACTGCATTCAATACATCAAGGAGCAGCGAGGAGAGCCTGAGACCTTCCTTCCTCTTGACTACCTTGAGGTGAATGTTAAAAAGTGCAGATAATGGCTCTGACCAAGAGTATTTAGAATATGCAGAGTCAGGACAGATGCCAAAAACTGCATTATCTAATCCCAGTGGAATCACAATTGTTGAGGAAAAAATGGTTACAATAAATGTCTGAGAAAATTAGATACTGATTCAAATGCTATTAATAACCAGACATTAAATTACATTTTCAGTTACTGTATTGTAAAAAGTTGTATCCTCTTTTAAAGGTTAAACCAACTGATGAAAAACTGAGAGAACTGCGAGGAGCCAAGCTGGTGATTGATGTGATTCGCTATGAGCCCCCTCACATCAAGAAAGCCCTCCAATATGCCTGTGGCAATGCTCTGGTTTGTGAGAATGTGGAGGATGCACGAAGGATTGCTTTTGGAGGTCCATACAGGCACAAGGTATTGAACTTAATTTAGGATGAGGATTGTCCATTTTATATGTTTGATGATTCAAGCTCTGTTATTTCTCCTGCTTAATTTGCCCATGTCCATCTGTGTCCAGACGGTAGCCCTGGATGGAACTCTGTTTCAAAAGTCTGGAGTCATCTCTGGAGGAGCCAGTGACCTGAAAGCAAAGGCCAGGCGCTGGGACGAAAAGGCAGTGGACAAGCTGAAGGAGAAAAAAGAAAAACTTACTGAAGAGCTAAAAGTAACGTGTTGTTTTTGTTACCTTCTAAGGAAATCATATATTTGATCCAGATAGTATGTGTAAAGAAGTGCAAGCTGAATATTACCTGGATAACAGCATTTTAATTTAATTGATTTAATGGAATACTGATTATTTGTATTTACTGGTTGACGTTTCATTTATTGTCACTTAAAGTAAATTCTCCCCATTCTCCACTTTGTTGTCATTTGTAGGAGCAAATGAAGGCAAAGAGAAAGGAGGCAGAGCTGCGTCAGGTTCAGTCTCAGGCCCACGGTCTGCAGATGAGACTTAAGTACTCACAGAGTGACTTGGAACAGACAAAAACCCGACACCTCTCACTCAATATGCAGGTACAGCCTGGTACTATTATGTATTTTACTCTTATCATTTGTAGATATTATCTGTTGCATTAAAAGTTGCTTCATTTGTTTCCTGCAGGAAAAGTCTAAACTAGAGAGTGAACTTGCAAACTTTGGCCCTCGCATTAACGATATCAAGAGGATCATCCAGTCCCGTGAGCGAGAAATCACTGACCTCCGGGACCGCATGAATCTGGTGAGACAGAGTCAAAGTGAGGTACATGTAGGCACAAGTTTACGATTATGTGGAACTATAGTAACATCAGTGTTTTTGTTTTCCAGGTGGAGGATGAGGTGTTTATTGAGTTCTGTAAGGAGATAGGAGTGAGGAACATCAGGGAATTTGAGGAGGAGAAAGTGAAGAGGCAGAATGAAATAGCAAAGAAGCGGTCAGTTTAGTATTTTAGTCTGTTCTCTGGGAGTGAATGTGTCTTGGTTATTCTGTGTTGTCTAACCTGATGCCATTTTGCTTCAGTCTTGAATTTGAGACCCAGAAGACCCGCCTGGGTATCCAAGTGGACTATGAGAAGAACCAGCTGAAGGAGGATCAAGAAAAGGTCATGATGTGGGAGCAGACTGTTAAGAAGGATGACGCTGAAATAGAGCGACTTAAGAAGGTAGAAAATAAAAAGTGAAAACTTATCTTTTATTATTAATTATTGTTTATATTTTTAGGAACAAATTTTAATCTGATGTTTGTTTGTTTTTTGTTTTTTTGTTTTTTGGTAGGAGGAGCACAGACACATGAAAATAATCGATGAAACAATGGCCCAGCTTCAAGACCTGAAGAACCAGCACCTCACTAAGAAATCTGAAGTCAATGATAAGAATCATGATATGGAGGAGATCCGGAAAAAACTAGGAGGCGCTAACAAGTCAGTAGCTGTAAAAGCATGCATTCAGTTTAATATTTCTTATTTCAATATAATTTTTTTTTCATTTCCAATGGCTTTTTTTGTTTCTCCAGAGAACTGACTCAGCTCCAGAAGGAGGTGACTGCCATTGAGACCAAACTGGAGCAGAAGCGCAGTGACCGTCACAACTTGCTGCAGGCGTGCAAAATGCAGGACATCAGGTTGCCGCTTCGCTCCGGAACAATGGATGATATCAGCCAGGGAGAGGTATGCAGACACATTCATGATGTTAAAATACATCAGGACTGAAACAGAAAATTGAAATTTGTTTTTATTTTTATCTTTTAGGGCAGCTCCCAGACAGATGAGTCCAGCAGCCAGAGGACATCCAGCAGTGTTTTGGCTAAAGAAGCCCTCATAGAGATCGACTACAGCAGCCTGTCTGAGGATCTGAAGGTAGATGTTCTAAACAGCACACAGGCTTTTCATTTTTAATAGTCTTGTAATCTCTCTTAATCTGAGATCATTTTTTCCCTTTCTTTTTTTTAGCAGCATTAATGTTGATACACTGTTATCTACAAACAATGTCTGTAGTTAGAGCCACACTTTAAGTGTATGGACTTTATGTAAATCCTACAGGATGCATTGTCAGAGGAAGAGATTAAAGCAGAGACAAATACACTGCAGCAGCGCCTGAATGAACAGCAGAGCATCCTGCAGAGGATCAGCGCACCCAACATGAAGGCCATGGAAAAGCTTGAGAGCGTCAGGGACAAGTTCCAGGAGACCAGCGATGGTGAGACAGCAGACTTGCAGTGGAAGCTGTGTTGAAAGTGGATCAGTGTTAACTCTTTTTCCCCCTTTCCTTTAGAATTTGAAGCTGCTCGCAAAAGAGCCAAAAAGGCCAAGCAGGCTTTTGAGCAGATCAAAAAGGAGAGGTTTGATCGTTTTAATACCTGTTTTGAGTCTGTGGCCACCAACATTGATGAAATCTACAAGGCACTCTCACGCAACAGCAGCGCCCAGGTATGTTTCAGCTGTTATTTGAATAAAGACATTGTGCAGCAGATAATCTTCTGTTTTCCATCAGTGTGTGTGTATCTTTGTTTAGTGCTGAAAGCTGAATTTGTCTTTCATCTTTAGGCTTTTCTGGGCCCAGAAAACCCAGAGGAACCATATCTGGATGGTATCAACTATAACTGTGTGGCTCCAGGGAAGAGGTTCAGACCAATGGATAATCTGTCGGGAGGAGAGAAGACTGTTGCTGCCCTGGCTCTACTGTTTGCTATTCACAGGTGACACAAAGGAGAAATACTGATGGACTTCTAATGCATGTTTGAATTTTATCTAAGTTGAACATTTTTGTACCTTTTTGGATGTCTTTCATAACATTTCTTCTAACTTTCTGTAGCTACAAACCGGCTCCCTTCTTTGTCCTGGATGAGATTGATGCAGCTCTGGACAACACTAATATTGGCAAGGTCTGTGCAGTTTTCTGATTTATCAGTGCTGCTTTTGATTTAAGTGAAGTACCTTTTTATTCTCACTGCTTACTACAAACTTTTAATTTCCCTTTGTACCCTGAAGGTGGCCAATTACATCAAAGACCAGTCGGTGGAGAACTTCCAGGCCATTGTCATTTCTCTGAAGGAGGAATTCTACACCAAGGCAGACTCACTTATAGGAGTTTATCCAGAGGTGTGTTTTTTTTTTTTTTGCTGTTTTTGCTGTTTGATGTTGATTGTGGACTTGGCAAGAAGCACATATATTTATGAAGTAAAACTGCTTCAAGTAGAATTTGAATTTTTTATTTTGTTGGGCTTGTTTTATTCAGGGTTTAGCTTTAGATGCTGTATATTTCAAGGTCTTGACATATCATCTAGAAAAGTTTGCTGCTACATGTAGTCCTATTTCATTTGCAGCTACTAAAGTAATAAGGATATGCTGACCTTCAAGTCAGATCAACAGTATAGAAGGGATTGAATTTTGCAGGGTGGGACTGAGTGCAAAATTATGTGATTACAACTATGAATCACTGTCAAAAGTTTACATGTACAGTACTAGGTAAGTTAGGCACATAGTTATTGGATAGGTGTGTTTAGATTTTTGAGTGGTACTGTAGGAACCTTTACATTTACCTCTATAACGGAAACTGATGTGACAGTAGCTTTAGGCATAGGAGGCACATTTTTATTGATTTTATTTTTTCCTCCTGAGTGTGTGTGTGTGTGGTTTCAGTCAGTGCTACGAGGCCTGTTGTAAATACTGCTGTAGCGAAATGGTTACAGTGGCGGTTAGTGGTGTTTGTCCGTCATCTGTCCCAATAAAGCAGCATTAACCATTTGTATTCAAGTTGTCCCAGGGGGTTTAAGATATGATTCAGGGGGAAAAAACTGCAAAAACATGTCACAAGTTGTATTTAGTTTCAAACTTGGCATGATTAAAACACTTTAGAGTGCTGCAGAAACCAAACAGTTTCTTTAACATTTGACTGTAGATGTATTGAAAATTCAGCAAGCTGATTTTTATATTCTTCTTCCACAGCAAGGGGATTGTGTTATCAGCAAAGTGCTCACCTTTGACCTTTCACAGTATCCAGATGCCAACCCAAATCCAAACGAATAAGAGCACCATTTCCAACATCAGCATTTTGGCAAGTTGGATGTTTCATGTACTCTGTAGTAGTCACAGATCATCTGTGAGGTCTCACATGTTTGTTTTTGTTTTTTTTCCTTGTTTTTTTTTTTTATATGTATTTTTCAGAGATACTAGAGTAGAATTTTTTTTTGCAGGATGCATTTTTATTAAAAGACAGAAACAAGCAAGGTGTATGTACATTTACGAGTCAGCCCTTTCTTAATTTGGCTTTATGACGCATTATGATTAATCAAAATGAATTATAATCACTGTCTAACTTTTATCATGACATCAAATTTGATGACCATAACTAAGGCAAGTTATTTTCAGACTTTTTTATACTATTGATCCCCTATTCTCAGTTATGTGCTTTAAAGTTCTTACCTGTCCTTTGTTGTGTGTACTGAAAGATGCATTTGCATTTCATATGTGCTTTTTAAAAAAGAAAATCTTAATCAAGAAACCGTTGTTATAGTGTGGTGGATACATTCCTTTGTGTGATGCATAAATAAAACCCATAATTAATTAGTAGCAGTTGGCAGTATTGTAATGGGATCATGAAGCTTAGTATATAATACCAACAGAATTCATTAATAAGAAATGTAGAGAGGGTCTTACAGCTGTATGAAAACCGTAATATTCTAAATCAGCTTTAGGTGGATGGAAAACAGCACGAGTTTATTAATTCTGTCTGGTTTGTTTTTGTTGACTGCTTCACTTCAATAAATGCAATGTAGAATATTTAAGCTGTTTTGTTTTTATTTACTTTTAATGCACCATTTTTATTTGTAACTTCAGCTACTGTTCTGTTCCTATTTCATTAAACCTCCAAATAGTGCATGCATCTTGCTGTATTAGTTTTCACTCCATAAGGAGGGGGCATGCTTTTCTTGGTATCGCTATTTATAGTCTCTATTTTCACACTGACATCTGCAGGGGGAGCTGCAGCAGCTTTATATGTTTTTTTAAGCACACTCACCATTTTTCCCCTTTCCAGATTGTGACCTGCTAGTTTTGGGAAGAAAGCTAATACAGACATAAATGTTTTGGATAATTTATTCAATTTTTTCCAATGGTGAAAACACAAATGAAACATCAACCTTAATTTTACAGATTCGGGAGTGAAGGAAAGTTGAGGTGGCAGGACCACCTGAAACTAGAAGAATCCCCAAAATCTTGAAAGATTATGTGTGACAGCAAAACACAGGCAGATCAGAGGACAGTAAAGTAAAAAAAAAACAGTCCTCTGGGAGGCCTGTAAGCATTTTAGCGCAAAACATGAAACAAGTGCAAAAACTATGTCCACGCATATATGAATAAAATAAAAGGCTTCAATGAGCTTTCAAGCTAAATCAATCATACTCCAGGTATGCCGAAAAATCCTGTGCACTGAGCCGATCCCAACACAAAGATTACAAATTTATGCAAAAGAAAAACATGAAACCTGCAGCAGTAGAATGACCGGGTGGTAAATCACATTCACTGTTGACTACAATATGGCGATAAAAGACTTGGCAAATAATTTATTACAGCTATTTCTTTGTATAATTATTTAATCGATTTAAATGCATTTTCATGTTCCAGAAGTTTTCTCTGTAAACTGCATACAACAATGCTTAACAGAGAAAACTAAGTAAACCTCAGCATTAAAGATTACATGACAAAAAATCCTTTAACTTGCCTTGTAAGCACCAGGGACCATCAAAGTGTGTTTGTACTTTTCTGGGCCTGAATGCAAAGAAACTTGCTTCCACCAAGTGGAGTTTCTACCACTGCCCTTACTATACTGCAGTACATAGACTGCAGCCTTCTTTCGGTATTTAATCTGTCACCATCGACATTTCAGTCACCATCCTGCCTCCCTCTGTGAGGCTTCAGTAAGACACTTTGCTCACCCACATGGTTGTACCAAAAGTGGAATGGATATTCTCAGCAACTGCTACAAAGAAAGAAGTGTCAATGTGTTATCGTTTAGATAAATTGGTGTTTTTATTGGTTCAATACATCTGAAGGATGTTGCATTGTCAGCTATATTGTTTTGCCATGGTCAAGTTTCAACAACACTTGACAATTTATCAACCCAGATCCAACCCGTCTTTGGGCCTTGACTCAGGCTAACAGACACAGATTGTGAAAGGGAAGACAAGTTTGGTAGTATGACATGAGGTGACGCCACCTGCTCGTGTCAAATTCCACTTTAACCACATAAACTTAAGTAACAGCCTCTAAACTTGGGAGTCAGCCTCGCCCGGCTTCTTTAGTGTGGGAATAGTGGGAATTGGACGTTTCTTTCTCCTTACAGCGGGTTCAGGCTGGCCAGTTTCCTGTGCAACCACAGCAGAGGCAGAAGGAGGGATGGGAAGAGGGCGTCTCTTTTTGACTGAGGGGATGCTGCGTTCCTTGAGCATGCCTTGAGCCACGCCCTCCATTTCGGCAACGGGGATATGCAAGGCATCGGCCATTTCCTCTTTAGTTGCAGAGACAAAGCCTGGGTCTCTGCCCAAGGTGACTAGACCTCCCTTTTCAAGAGCCTAAGGAAAAGCAACAAGGATCTTATTTACATACTGTCACATGTTCCTATGCAGAACTTGCATGTAAAAATAAAAAAATATTAAAATGTCTATATTAAGTCTCATAACTTCCTTCAGATGTCAATTCCAGTGATGTTATGTTCTGTATCAATGAAGTATTTAAAAGCTGTGAGTAGTTTCTTTTAAATATGGCCTGAACATATTAAAACTGAACCTTAGCTGTGTTCATTTTTGTTCAAGAGAGAAGTCAACTCAAGTTAACCAAAATATAGCACTGAGACATTGGTCAGTAACAGCCAGGTGGTAATTGTTTGGTGTGTAGTAAAATTGTTGCCAGTTGCTTCCACACTCACCTCCCGGATAAGTTGGTTGGCTGCTTCATGGGAGCTTTGACTGTGGCTGTCCTCATCGTTAGGATTATAAGGGAACTGCATGAAAGAGATGAATTCTTGCTTTAAATATGTACTCTTTTCATTATCACATACATCGGATGAGTCAGCCTTAAAATGCAATAATTACCTGTGTTTTGTCTGTTCTCACAGTGAAGTTCCACGAGTGTCTAATGTCTGAAAAAGTGTTATGAATTATTATTGACAAAACAGAAATCCCTTCATCATTAGTTTGTTCTTTCAGTCTCGTGCCATCTTCTCCATGCAGGATTAGTAAATAATTAAGTACTTTTGTAAAGATATTTGTTCATATTTGTAAGGGTAAATTGCATACATGAGTATGCCAGTGTCTTGTGGACACAGTTTTCTTGTAGCATACCTGGCTCTGCATCTTCACATGGGTTGTAAAATTCGTCTGGACTGCCTTCTCGTTCAAAAGAAAACCTAAATGACAAAAAACTCATCAGGTATAAATAATATTACTTCGAGCATAAAGCATCAAAGCAGAGAGGAGTGTGTTTTTCCACTCACTCTGCAAAGGCGTTGTTGTTCGTGTTGCTCCTAAGTGAAGCCGTGGGGAAAAAATCTGTATCAGGTACCAATGCAGCAGAGTTTGGTTGAGACTCAGGCTGGCTCTCGGAGAACTGGAGGGGCCGCTGGCTGGTCACCTGGGTGGCTTGAGCATTGGCAGGTTCGTCGGAGAAGGAGTCTACTCGGTTACCGAAAAGACCATGCGAACGCTGGAAGACATGCAAGTACAGTCCCACATTACTGATCAAATAAAGTAATTGATTTACAGAATATAATGGAAATGGAATTTTAGAAACAGCTCTGTGTTTTCATTTATGTCAGCTGATGTCACACCATCGCCAATCATCAATTTAAAGTTGACATTCAGCATTCATCAGACATTTGAAAGAATTTTGCCAAATCAAAAATCCTTTCCCAAAGACTCTCTTCTATTTTGAAGAAAGGGATTATAATCCCAAATGAAAGTATGACCATTAATGTGTGTGAAAAAGGAAATATGAAACATTCTTCATGGATGGCAGGGTATTGCACCTGGTAAATGGTCTCTTCTCCTGCTTCTGCCATAGCATGGTCCATTTCCTCCTCATTGTGCAGGTCTCCTGAAATGGCCCTGTGCATCTCAGGAGCTGCTTCATCGTCTATACTTCTTAAACCTGCCTATTAAAAGGTGGAATGTGGAGGAAACAAATGGTAAATAATGCTTATAACAATAGGAAGAAGACAGCATAAAAATGAATACAGATGCCAATAAGCAAGAGGTAAAACAGTAACTCGTAAAAACATAGAATTTAATTATTTAATACCTTATTAACTTTTATCACAAAATAAGCAGTTCACCTGGATCTCTGGACCTGAGGCGCTCTTCTTAGTTGGCCGGTAGCCGTAGTACTCCTCCTGACGCTTCATAAACTTACGGAAATGTTCTTGGAGCAGGAAAGTAGAGTAGAACTTTCCCACAGTCACCTCATCATCTGTAAGTCACAGATTGGTGTGAGAAATTTGGATTATATTGTAAAGGTGAAATGCAGCATGTTATTTGTGTCCATAGACCTACCTCCTATTGGGGGGATGACCTGGTCTAGCAGTTTCATACTGGTGCGTTTCCAGATTTGCTTTATAATGGCTCTTAGTTCCTCATTGGCCTGCTCAAAATTACCTATTGGTATCAAATCAAGAACATTTTTCAGAATCAAAATAAGTGAATAAAAGTGAAAGAAATGCATATGTTACTTCTCATAGTGCCATTTATTGTGATTATGGCATTAACAGCTTTTCATGTGATGTACCTTCCGTTTTGATTTTGAGTGCAGTCCTGACCAGAGCAAATAGGGTCGCATTAAAGGTGACAGTGCCATCACTGTTGAGAGGCATGTTCATACCAACCAGGCGCTGCAGACAGAAGTAATAGAATAACAAAGCACCTGTTTTGACCACACCATACCAAACATTAAGCGGTGAATTTAACACACAAACTTTTTCTACTATAAACAGTTAACATGTGGTTTTGCTGTCTGGCTTTAGATACCTTGCAAGCATCTCGGTGAGGACAGAACTTTCCAAAGCCCAGTGGAGGCTGGAGACTTCGCAGCAGTGTCACCACATCTAGATGTTTAATTCGTCCCCTGTTAGATCAGACAAAGCGTTTATGCTCATCATGGGAGGCATTCCATTGGATTTCACCTAATTCCAAGTGCAAGTGTAACGGAGGCAGCGTAGCTGCCGGACGTAGTTTGTAAATCTCACTCCCCGACGCTTCAAAGGACGTAATGGCTGCT
>JAPMNP010678188.1:0-18482 GCA_029874935.1 Atherina boyeri | reverse complement strand
TAATGTCTTTTAATGTCTTGCAACAACTTAAAATAAAGATGATACATAATTCTTACATATGGCACCTTTAAAACCCTCTCATATCAAACAAAAAGACTGTGCACAGCAAAAAATAATAACAATGATAAACTAGCAGGCTCTGAGCTCTTAACTCGTTAAATGCATTTATCATCTTATGATATCTACTAATAAAGTTGTATTCTAATTTGAATGCAGGGTCGTAGGAAAACTTAACCAACAGCATTGAATACCTGCTAATCTCTGTTACCTATCAAAGAGATTAATAAAGTACTGTCTGGTACAGCCTGTGATAAGACTTTCTGTTTATAGTGGGCTAAAACTAAAAACATGGCTTTTGTAATCACTATGACACAACTAACAGAAATACTACTGTTGTTTCAAATGACGAGTCGAAATCTTTTTTTAAAATGCCATATCTGGCGCATAACTAAAACATTTAGGACGAGCAATCGCTTCTTGAGTTTCTTACAAGAGAATCCGCGATGTTCTTCATACGCATTTTCAATACAATAATTTGCAAATTAGTTCACGTGTTTTGAAGGGAAGGTACAATGGAGTCTGTTGATGATGAGGGTTACAACCTGTGCAACACAACTGCACAACATTAAACAGCTGCCCCATCCCCTGACTACAAGCGCTCTGCGTTGCCTCATTCATTTAACTTCCCTACTGTAGCCTACTCTGTGTTCGACGTAGTGAATTCAATACTATGGCAAACACTACACTACTACCAGCTTCAGCATGCTCGGACATAAATATTTTTGTATCCACGCGCCTCAGAAAACTTCAATGACGTTTCACAAAAGACAGCCAATGGGACCTCGTCTTCTATTAGGACAATGAAAAGTCTCCGACCAATCTGAGAAGCGGCAGACTGGGCGCTGCCCAATGACATGCAACCCCCGTCGAGAGTAATGTTAAGAGAGCTGAAGACTGAAGACACTGCGTATCGCCTGTGTTCCCTCATACACAGCCATTGCAGAGCATTGAGATCCAGTGATAGTCACTAGGTAAGNNACTAGGTAAGTATCATACACGCAAATATTTTAAGTGTCTATAATGATGAGAATGACCATAACATTCCTAAATATTTTAATAATGTGTTTGCCATGGTCGAATGTAAAACATTGTATCGCTTGTAAAGAATTTTATTGTAGGGAACTGTTAGAAAAATAATAGATAAATAGCCGGCGCAAAACAGGTAACATTACATTACTATGCCGTGGGTGAGTGGAGTAGACGCTCTAAAAAAAGGGAAGAAATTATTTTTAACTTTGGCGAAATCCAACAAAAAATGTTGATTTTCTCAAATACGAAATATTTAGTATATTAATGTTGTGTCGTTTGCACAAAATGGGATCGAAACGATTAACAGTTATCACGTATAAATTCAGGAATGTCTAGCGGACAACACGGTTAGCGACAATGGTAGAAGACTCACCGTTAGCTAGCCATTGCAGTGCATTGCGAAGCTGAATGTCTGTCATGTGAAGACTAGAGAGTGCGGCTCTTGATTTGAACACTGAAAATAATAATAACAGAGGAAAAATAGAGTCTGTCTCAAAACAAGCACGGATGTATATTTGTTTGCCACAGTTCACCCGACAAGATAGTGAAAAAATTACCTCACGATCTGCGCTTTACTGTAATGGCTGACTGTATTCGCATAGGAAACAAGGCAGCGAGGCAAATGGGAAGCCAGTGACAGAGGCGCAGTTCAGTTCAACTTTTTCTAACCGGGTTTTCTCAAGAATCAAACCCGTAACTATAAGATATAACGACGGCAAATTAAAGTTCAACCTTTCGTGATTCGAACAACACCAACGAAAGATTTTTCTGATGCACAGAAACGGTTTAAATTGGGGCTTGAAATGAAGTAGTCGCCGCGGTCGCTCTGCCCTCTATTGCATGCAGTGCAATGGCTGTGCGCTGACACAAAGAGAAGGAGCCATATTCTCCATGTTAGTGGATGAAGACGAGCGGCCATTAGGAGCTCATAGAAACCAAGTCAGTAGCACAGCCCGCTCATAGACACAGTACAGACCCAATGTATTACTATACAAGGCGGCTAGTGCAATAGGAATCAATCGGGGAAATATTTTGTCAAGATCGCCGGCTTTCTGGACATATTTGTCGTGTTACAAAGCGAACTGGGAGGCGGGAGGAGACATTTGAGGGGGACTTTCTTTCATGAAGAAGGCATTCTCACAAAATGGAAGAAGAAATATTGCCGTCGTTGTTGACCTCCTTTTCCTCAACGAGAGCCTATGCGCCATTACTACTTCGCTCGACGCAGCTTAGTTTGGAGTTACAGTAGCATTTAATAGGAAAATATATAGGGAATTTTTTTTTTTTTAAAAGCATTTGTCAAATTATTTGTGAGACAAAAGAAAATAAAGACACATAATGTATGACTTTGAAATAACACAGAATAGCAGTTTTAAGTGTTATATTTTTAATAAATACGCATTTTTCAACAATTTGTGTATTTTTTGTGTCGAAGTTATTTATTGAATTAAAACATAAATGCCATTATCCAGAGAGGTTCTAGGTGGCCTATTTTGATTACATATTGAGTTTTAGCATATATATTTGTCATTTTTCTGCAAAAATTGTCGTTTTCAAAGCAAGTATAAAGACATGAACCCAGAGCGAGCTGTTGTTAATGTTGTGCAGCTGAACTTTGGAAACTTTTGCCGTTTTGTGTCAAAGTGATACAGACCGTAAACTCGCTGCGTGGAAAACATTAATTTACGGTTGTTTTGTGTGATGTGATGTGTCCGGGCAGTTTTTAAGCAACCATAATGGGAGCAGACCGCGGACCACTAAGTTTTATGTAGAGACCATTCTACAGATTGCGTCAATAAATAGTCATTTTGCTTGCATCAGCTTCCATGCTGAGCAATTTTTTTCTTTTTTTTGATTTTATTTTATTTATTTTTAAAGCAGCCTGTTAACTGGTCCTAACATAGTTTGACAGCAGTGAGGGTGGGTGACTCCCAACAGTGCTACCAGTAGTAAGCGTCCACAGGAAGAAAAGATGCCCTCCATTGCATTTACAGTGTGGGTGATAGGCTGGTAAGAAGACTAAACAGTAACTAGTTAGTCCTATTCATGTGCTTTTAAATTACTTCAACTAAAAGCCAACCATGTACGTAAGAGGGCAAATCTATGAATATTGATATCCACAATGCTCTCTTGGATGTTTTTTCTACTAACAATGAAGCATATCTCCAAAATGTTATTGACACACACAGGTTCAGTTAATCATATTTGAAACATTTTGTATTCAGATACTGCCATCGAGATGGGGAAAGATCCAACTAAGCCCAGGGGGAAGATGTCCTCCTATGCTTATTTTGTCCAGACCTGCCGAGAGGAGCACAAGAAGAAGCACCCTGATGCTTCAGTGAACTTTGCTGAGTTCTCCAAGAAGTGCTCTGAGCGATGGAAGGTATTACAGAAATATGATGATGATGATGATAATAATAATAATTCCTTTTACTCATGAGTTTTTTTTTTTTTATTTTTTTTTTTACTAGTGTAGTTACAATATTTAGGACAAAGGATAACGGCAGTTACAACTCTTTATTACACTTAAAAAAATAGTTAGGCAAGTAGAAGACTGCAGAACTATTCTAAAGCAGAAAAGAAATTATACTTTTTTGTACAGAGGTTGTAGTAACGCATTGCCAATAAGCAATCTGCCCCTCTGCTTTTAGACCATGTCTGCCAAGGAGAAGGGCAAATTTGAGGATCTGGCCAGGCAGGATAAGGCACGCTATGAGAGAGAGATGATGAGCTATGTTCCAGCAAGGGGGGGCAAGAAGAAGAAGTTCAAGGACCCCAATGCCCCAAAGAGGCCTCCGTAAGTCAGACAGTTGACTCTTTCTGGTTTCAGAGACTGGTGATAAAGTCTCTTTTTGAAAAACACAGATCTGAATCATTCCCAGCCGAATCAACGTATTAAACATATGTTGGTTAGATAACAAACTATATTCTTTCTTTTCTCCAGATCCGCTTTCTTCATCTTTTGCTCTGAGTTCCGCCCTAAGGTGAAAGGGGAGAGCCCAGGTCTGTCAATCGGAGATGTTGCCAAGAAGCTGGGTGAGATGTGGAACAGCACTGCTTCAGAGGACAAGCAGCCCTACGAGAAGAAAGCAGCAAAGCTGAAGGAGAAGTACGAGAAGGTAAGATGATGCTGACCTGTTGTATCTGGATACCATCTGACTCCGCCAATAAGTCACTGATAAATGGTTCGATAACTTTTCGTTCTTCTTTAACAGGACATCGCAGCTTACCGTGCTAAGGGCAAAACTGGTGCCGCAGCACCTGCAAAAGCTCCTGCCAAGGTGGAGAAGAAGGACGATGACGACGATGATGACGATGAAGACGAGGATGAGGAAGAGGATGATGATGAAGATGATGATGATGAGTAAACAGCGAGTGACTTAGGGGTCATTTTCTTGTTTATAAAGCATTTAACCCCCTTGAACACACTTCACTTACTGTAAGAAAATACATTAGTATCAAAGGGGTAAAAAAAAACAAAAAAAACGCCAACAAGAAGGCTGTGTATATCAGTTGTTTTTATGCTGTACAGTTTTTTTTTCTTTCTTTTTTTTCTCCTTTTTGTATAGTTAACACTACACAAGTATGGTGTCTGTATCCTTCTGCCAGTCTTATTTTCTTCCCAGTGGTAGTTCCTAGACTACTATCTTGCCTGGTACAGTGTAAAAGGGTGGGCTTACAGTATTTTCCTTAGCTAGCTGTGCACAGCACATAAAGACATTAAGTTAGATCTGAGTGTTTCTCCTTTTTTTTTTTTTTTTCTTTTCTTTTTATGTGTGTTTTCATTTTAAATGACGTTATCAAAAATTGACGTATCACAGTTGTTATATACTGATCTTTATGTACCACTGTAATCGCAAAAGTTAGAAAAGGAAAAAACACAAAAAAACAACCCGCATCGTTTATTGTTGAAATTTAAATAGCTTCTGATGTCAATAAACTTTTTTTTTAATAAATTGGTTTTGTGGTGTGTCCAGATAATCTGATCCGATGTTGTTGAATTTCTGCAGGTTGTGAAGATAACGTAGGTGTTTTGATGAATTACTAAAGTAAATAAACAGCATATCTGAGAGAAAACAATATGTTGGTGATTTTTTAAAAGTGTAGGAAAAATCTTCAGTGGGATAAGTAGCAGCCCTGTTGGAAATATAACTATTGCAACATAGAAAATAAAGCAGTTAAATGACTACAGAGCTACAGTAAGACCAAAGAAAATGAAATAAAAAACAAACATATATATATATATATATATTTATTTTTTTTGGTGTTTGGTTAATTTTCATCGTCAGCCACCAAAGAAAATCAGGGTTGACATCATTACGCCCAGAGATGATTAAATAGAGCGGTAAAGCATCTAATGACTCGGGCCTGATAAGTCATTCCTATGAAGTACGACTCATCACAATGGCAATGTATTTTTGCCAACTGTGGTCATATGCAAACATGGTGTGTTGTGATGCTCCTTGCCATGGTGGAGATACGGAAAGTTGTGCCATTATTGCATGCAACATGCATCACTGACTCTTCCTGTTTTATTTAGATGTAGCTGCTTCATCTCATGTATTCTCCAGATCCCATCCGGGGTTAGACAAAAAAAAAAAAAAGCCATTTATATAAGGAGGATTATGTGCTTTAAAATCCCAGTGACATAAGAATATGGCTGGTCTGTGCAAACTAATGCAGACCGAACCTAAAAGCCACACACATACTGCACATGGTGGTCACAACCACACAGCTCCCCAGCCCCCCATGGTAGAGAGCACATTCAGGCAGGGGGGCTACCAACTCCTAGCTGAGCATACGCAAGTGTTCACAGAGCAGCTCTGACATGTGTCTGACCTGCAGTGTGAATTACAAGGATGTGTCTTCTGCTGCCGCATATCTCTTCAGTTGCTGCTCTAAGATCAACCTTGGCCTACTGAATGAGCCTTGATATGAAATACACACACAGGGTAGCAGCTGACCTCTGCACTGCTCTGATAACGCCCTGTCTGACCCTGGAGGTGGCATGGCCTCCTATTGCGATCACTCCCCACACTTTCAATATACAACCCAGTAGATGAAGACCACCCTGGGGAAATCCCCTGTCCCCTCAACTGTGAATATTCTATTTGGATATGTTTATTGTTCCTCAAAATTACAAGTGCTGCATACAAAGCTAATTTGAGGCAAACACGGGTACCAAACATTTGACAGCTGCAAGCTGCTGTCACTCCTGCTTAGCTGTCCCCCTCTGCTACTGTGAGCAGTAAGTAATACGGTGAGGCATAATGTTAAGGGAAGCTGTTAAACATTGTGGATGTTTAAGCTCTACAGCACCAAGCAGACCAACAAATTGTGCTTCTCTCTTTGCAGCTGGTCAGTCATGGTGGTGAGTGGCAGGAAAGGGAAACTATGCTGAAACAGTTGCAGTGCCTCCTGGCTGCACTCAGCTGTTGATCAGTTTCTGTGTGGGCCTTTTCAGGTCAGAAGTGTGCATACAGTGTAGCTGGCAGGCTCAGCCACATAGCGAAGCTAAACCCTTTTAATCTCAGCCAGTGTGCACTGCAAACATTCACCTCATAAGTGGTCTGTGGGCGACATCTAGTGGCCAGATTCCACACCTGCATCCTAACTGCTGTTACATTTAATCATAGGAATTCCTAAAATGATTTGCTGTTTAAATACATTAACTTGCATAACATATATCAAACTAAACAGCCAGAGTCATAGTTTATGCTGTAGTGTTTTCCTGAACTTCACCTGTTCATACAGAAAACTCAGCGGAGAAAGTGTATAGCATTGTTGATTCAAGGTTAATCTGGATTTTAAGATTAGTCAGGAAATATGATTTGCAATTGATAAAAATGAGGAATTTTGCTTACCATAATCAAGTATTACTAATAGGCAGCTCTTATCAAGGAAAATATCGACAACCTCAACACGTGTAAAATGTAAATAAAAACAGATAATGATTTGTAAATCTCATACACCCTTATTTTATTTCCAACAGAATATAAACAAGATGTTTTCAGATACTGAAACTAAAACATTTGACCGTTTTGTGAAAGATTGCTTATTTTGAATTTGATGGCAACAACACATTTCAGAATAGAAAATAAAAAAAGGATTGGCTGTAAAAACATTTTTTTTAAAAAGGCTATAAAAGGATTGGCACAACTGGAAAAACATTTGACAACCATTTAGGTTAATTCCCTCCAGCTCAGAAACAAGACTGGGTATAAAAGGAGCATTTAACATGAAAAGATGGTAGACGTTAAATAGTCTGACAAAGTATATCTAAAAATGGATGAATAATATCAGATCAATGTTCTTTAATGTAGACTTGAAAAGACACAGACGATCCATTTAAAGTGTATAATATCATCAGAAGAATCAGGGGGAGTATGTGCAAAGTACAGGGCTGAATATCAAAACTGGATGCTATACTCTTCTGGACCTCAGATGGCTCTTAATTAAATACAGGCATGGTTCTCTACTGGAAATCATGATATATGTAAACATGTTCCCGAAATGCCACAGTCTCCTCTCAGCCAAAGCTCATTTAAGATAGTATTGAGACCAAGTGGAAAACTGTTGTTTGATCAGATTTATAAGAATAAAAAAAAATCTTTTTGGAAACCATGGAGACCATGTCCTTGGTAGAAGGTCCATCCAGCTCGTTATCATTGGACAGTTCAAAAGCCTGTATCTGTGTTGGTATGGGGTTGCATAAGGCGTGGACAGCTTCCACATCTCTGATTTTAGAGTAACATCTCCTCCTTTCCAGACAACGTCTCTTTCAGGGAGGGCATGAAAGTATGTCTTCACCGGAAAGGAGTCTCCATTCTGAACTGGCCTGCCTGCAGTACAGACCTTTAACATAAAATATAGCATTTGGGGCATCATAACACTGTTTACAAATTACAGCTTGACAAATCAAATTTGATTGATTGGTTGGTCATGAAATTAAAAAAAAAAGAAAAAAAAAAGGTTTAAGATTTTCAGAAACTTGAATATCCTACATCAGAAAAGGACAGGACAACCTTCCTCTCCTAAAACTCCAGAAACTGCTCTCAACAGTTAAGAGGGGATGTGCTAATCTAAACCATGGTAAAAGTTACCCTGTTCCAACTTTTTAAGATCTTTTGCTACCATCAAATAAGAACTGAGCTAATAATCTGCGTGGAATACTCAAATTTCCGTTTCAACATCTGCTGTTTATATTCAATTAGGATTACAATATGGGTTTATTAAATTGGTAAATCATTTCATTCTGTTTTTACATTCTATCCAGCTATTCTATTCCCAACTCTGGGAATTGTGGTGCTATTTTTATGGAAGGAAAAAGAGTAATTTTATGTGATTTTTTTTTTACCCAACTTGAATACTTTTTATCTTAGTCAACTCAGGTTCCAAACTATTGTTCTGTTCCCACTTTTATATGGCACTTTTCATTCTAAAAATGTAACATAAACTGCCTCACAGAGGCTAAAAACAAAAGTAACAAACAAAAAGATCTTAATACAAGTAGAAAATCTCCATCAAATTATAACAGACACTGTCACATTATGTCAGCAATTCATGTTTTCACCTTACCTTTTGGCAAGTCCTATCTGGGAAAATCAAGCTTAATAAATTAGACTTAAACAGCTGAATAAAGAAAAACAATAAGAAGCCTAAATATGACTTACCAAGTAGATTGAATTAATAATAATCCTCCAATTTTCTTTTTTTAAAGGTACATTTTGAGGGGCTGTGGTGGTTAGCTACTGTTTCTCCGCAAGAAAGTTTCTTATTTGAATCACATCATTTTGGTGTGGCTGAGAGTTTATGGGTTCTCCCTGTATACTCTTCTTTCCACTAAAAAACAAACAAACAAACAAGCAAATCAAAAAACAAACAAACAAACAACAACAAAAAACATGGGTGTTGTGTGATTCTAAATTGACCCTTGGGCACGCTCACTAACTGACCTCTGCTTATTTGTCTCTGTTTGACTGGTAATGGTAACCCATCCTGGGTGTATACCCTCTCAGATGCTCTGAACATGCCGTTTAGCCTACTACTGTTGTAGCTGTTGTACATATCTGTCCAAGAAATGTAGCTACTCTTCAAAGTTTCAATATCTTTTGGTCATTCACATTTGGCCAAACTGAAAGTGTAGGCTACTTTTGACAATTCCTTGAAGCAGGGTTCGAATTTCTCTGGGGCTTTAGAGAGAGCTGCGTTTGCACATGGACGTGCATACATATTGGTGCACGTGGCACAGTAAATAAAAATATATATTTTGTCGGTCGTTTCGCGTTACATCAGGTGTTTTTTTGGTCATTACGCGTTTCGTTTGTTGTTTCGTGTTTCGTTGGTCGTTTAGACGTTTGTTTTGTCGTTCGTTTCATCGGGTGTTTCGTCGGGGGTTTTGCGTCTCGTCGGGCATTTCGTCGGTCGTTTCGCGTTTCGTTGGCCGCTTCGTTGGTTGTTTCATGTTTTGTCGGGCGTTTTGTCAGTCGTTTTATCGGTCGTTTTGTCGGTCGTTTTGTCGGTCGTTTTGCGTTTCGTCGGGCAATTCGTCTGTCTTTTCGCATTTCGTTGGCCGTTTCGTCGGTTGTTTCGCGTTTTGTTGGGCATTTTGTCAGTTGTTTTGTCGGTCGTTTCGCGTTTCGTCTGGCGTTTTTTCGGGTGTTTCGTGGGGCGTTTTGCAGTTTGTCGGTCTTTTCGCATTTCGTTGGCCATTTCGTTGGTCGTTTCGCATTGGTCGTTTCGTCGGTTGTTTCGCATTTTGTCGGGTGTTTCGTGGGGCATTTTGCGTTTCGTTGGTCGTTTCGTATTTCGTTGGGCATTTCGTCGGTCGTTTCGCCTTTCGTCGGCCGTTTCGTCGGCCGTTTCGTCACAACATTACTTGAAATAATTTGCAAAATTACTACAAAAAGTCACAAAATTACGACAAAAAGTCGCAAAATTACAACAAAAAAGTTGCAATAAGTCCATGTGGGCTTCCTAACAGCTGCATTCAGCTTGTTTAATCAGAAACAGGGACGGGGGGAAGCACAGCACATCAGGTGGTTGTTGGACGCTGACTGACAACACACAACAAACAAACTATGCTGCTGTCCGTGGTGCTGATGGAAACAGAACAGATCGCCTGAGTTATTTGGAAGATTTAATAACAAAGTAATGCTATTCTATTTAAGAAACATCAGGAACTTTATGGAAAAATTGAATGGAACTTGATAGTGGATCACTTTTAGGGCTCCCCCTTTAAGTATTGGAATGTCAAGTTCTTCTGCTTTTCGGGGAGCTGCGGCTCCCTTTGGTCAGTCGAACCATACTCTTAAGGCTTTTTGTTTGATTTCTTCACCCCAGTGGTAGAGTGATAATCTAACTATGATCAGATGTGCTAACTTCTGATCGATATACTTTAAAACTGATCCTGAGGATGGTTTAAGGGCTAAAAGGTCATTTCAGAGGAATATACAGTATATAGAGCTGGAAATGTTTTCTACCAAAGACATCAAGTTAATGTAAAATCATTCCTTTTTTTCTTACAGTAGACAATGCTTTTTAAACAACTGCAAATTCACCTGCCACTTACAGTAGGTGGCCGCTGAGCATCATTTACAGACCTAAAGATGTGGTATGATACTAAAAAGCAGGAAGGGCTTTACTTTTAAGTACAAAACAATTAGGCCTGAACTGGGCTAGTGATGCTCAGTCACACCCTAATTTAGGTCCTGACCCAATTTCTCCTCAACTGCAAAGCTGTTCTCAATAAACATTTTGTGCAGCCAAAAACTTGCAGCCAGCACGAGCAGCCCATGAGCACCTATTGAGGCTATGCTCACTCATATCTGTATATCAAGGCTCTGTAGCAAACAGGCAGAGTGGTTTGATTGATTAAAATGTTCTCTGAATCAGACATCCCATATAATTACTGATTTTTTTTTTGGTATCAAAGACTGAATATGAGGACAAAACTGAGATGCAAACATTTCTGTCAGCTGTTGTTTTTTTATTATTAATCTTTTATAGAAAAGAAACACTGTGAATTTGCAGTTATTGTGGGATTATACATAGAGGTGCAATAATGTAAATAGACCCACTTTGATAGTTAAATCTGTCATGATACTAATAAAATGTTGCAGATAACCAACAGATTTGAAAAAAAAAATCTTTTTAAGGAGAATTCTACGGTCAAATTTAGGAAAGATTGGATTACTATATATTAGTATAGCATAGTAGTATTATAGTGACCAAGGGTATGTTCGAAGGAATAAAGGTGAGGCAGTTAACCAGGTGCACCAGGTCCAGGTGGTAATCATGATGTTATCTCCATCATGGATGGAAGAAGAAAGAGGAAGAACTAAAATTCTTTAGCATAACATCAATTGGTAAATGAAAACTTAGACACATCTAGCTGTTCTAGTCAGGCAACAAAACCAAACATATTGTAAATAAAGAATTGTTTTCACAAAGTCCTCCCCCCAACCCTCTCTACAAAAATCTGCAGAAAATTACTGGTGTTCTGGTGTTTTTTTCAAAAAAACTTGTATAATGTTTAAGCTTACACAATTATGTATACAGAGTGTATGAATTTATTTTAGTAAACCAATTCTAAATTAAGCGTATGCCTGATTAAAAAAAGAAAAAGACTACTATACTAGATTCATGCTGAGAATAATTTGGCTCCAGAAAAATACGGGCATCCAAATAATATGAAGCCCTATTTTGCCATGAAATTCATGTTGACTGTGTGTTTGTATACTTTGTCAACCAGAACAGCATTTGCATGCGTGCAAGCACAAATATGTCTTTTTTTTTAATTCCAGAAAAAGACCCACCTGCAGGGTGCAGGTGTACAGGGTGCAAAATAATCAAAACCAAAGACATTTCACATTGTGAAAAGATTTACTCAGTTTGCCAGACAACTTCTCCATTCTTTAACATTATACATTGTTTTTTTTCATGCCCCTATATAAAAAAAACAGGTTGGTTTTCATAGTTGGCAATATGCTGTAAGTATGAATATAAATGTATACTTGCCAACATGACATTTAATTTTCAGGAAATTTCAAGTTGTCAAGACATGTGTCTCACTGAATGCAACAAGCCTGTATGTATAAACACACAAGTTCATACAGGAATGTGTTCAACACAGATGGAGCTTTATAGGAATGACTGTCAACACTTACATGAGCCAAGCATGAGTAAACAACCTGATACTCATGTTAATAGCTGATGAATGATGTAGCTCTTTCAAACAATTCTGTTCTACCATTTATATGTCATGGGATTTTACCTCCACCAGGTGGTAGCATTGCAAAGGAAATTTGCCAGCATTTACTCATACCTGCTCATTTTATTCTTCAGAAACAGCATGTTCTTTAAAATGTTTTGTTTGTGCGCGTGTGTATGTGCTTTTCTTTTTACCAAGGACACATTGTAAGATTTTTTAAAACAAAAAGCCCGTCAGTTCTTATTGTGAATTACATAACACATTTGTGTACATAAATGCTTATTTGTGAAAGACAGTAGCAGAGTTTGTTTCTCATGCATTTTCAAGATTAGCAAATGGTTGAGTAGGCGATGACAAATGTTGAGTTCTTGTGAAATCACAGTACTCATCTTGCTGTGTGTATAAACCATATTGATATTTTGGCAATAAATACAAATGTGAAATATTACTTTGTTGCAATGTGTGAACAATATGCGGAAATTAAATTTTGCCTGAATAAAGGCCATTAAAAGGCTTAAATTCAAATAAATTTGTAAGTTTTATCTGTGACCTAAAGTCTGCATTTTAACATTGTCGTTGTAGGCATAATACTATGCTGGTGTTCCCGGATCAAACACTGACACAGCAACAGCTTTTGCTGAGGCAGCAGCCTTGCTATTCAAAAGTGGTATTGTCTTTTCTTACCAGAACAATCTCACCATAGAAAAAAGTGGAATAGGTACATTTGTCCTCATGTCCAAAATGTAGTAGTGTCATAATGAAGTTCCAGAAATTGTGAAACAGTGCCATTTTTCACAGCTTGTTGTTTTGTATAGAGGAGCGTTCAGGCAGCATGAACATATGAGGATGTATTTGTTGAGAAGTAAGCCTTAACATTTTTTCTCTTGTATTTATCCAACCTTATCCTAAACCTTTGTTTTATACCCCTAGACCTTACCATGTACAGTATCTTATATGACTAATCCAAATGCCCGTCTTTACTGCATATTGTGTGCTTTCCATAATGTGTTTGATCATTTCCCTTTTTTTTAGTGATTCCTTGCATCTCAGCTGCTCCCAGAGAGTTTGTTAGTATAGATGAGAATGAATAAACTACTAAAGAAAGCTTTGTTTCTGCTATGTCAAGTTCAAACATTAGATGCAGAAGCAGGATTTGGAAACCACACTTAAAATAAGACTTCCACATTGGATCAACCCGCATTTCCTCCCTTTGACATCTTTTCTCCAGGACTCAATGTGCTTTCGAGAGTTTGGAAAAATGCTTTATGATGGCAGAGGTGGAATGATTTTGAGGTTTTAGAAAGAGAGAAAGCATGAGAAATCAAATATAAGCAGATTGAATTTTTTCCCCAATCGGCATTCTGTTGGTTTAAAAATTCTTAATGGGTCTGACTTCACTGCATCCACTTCCTTTGATCCTGCTTCTCTTCTTCTTTTCCCAGTCTTCAGCCTCCAATTTCAGCCTGAATTCCAGCAGTCTCAGTCTATTAAGAATGATAAAAATAGATGCCTTAGTTGGTCTTCTTTCTATTGTGTCATCCCCACACCTGGGTCTGAAAGCAATAATCTGTGATATATGCCAACAGTCCATCCCCACATATCCCTGCTAAACTGTCTGCTTTGGATGCACCTACCTTCTTTGTGACCTTCATTTTGTTTTCTTCACCTTATTTTGCCTCCTTTGTTTTGTTTGCCTCACCTTCACTTTACTGCTACCTCAGTGAGTAAAACAGATCTGGCTGTTTGTTGTTGTGCTTTTGATTTCTTCTTCTGGAATGGGAAAACAACATTTCAGTAATGTGCCAAGAATAACTTGAAAAAACAAAGCTCAAAGGAGGTAGCTCAAAACTATCACGATGAACATTGTGAACAGTGGGGATGCAGTGACTCGCACCTACAAACAGGAAAACAGACTAGAAATTTAAAAACTAAATGAAAGAGTAAAGAAATAATTTTTTTTCACATTTTCTGTCCTTCGGTCAGTTTGTGTCTTCTTGAGCAGCATCATTGTTCAGACACACGAAACAAGATTTAAATTGAGATGGCAAAGAAGTTGCTGCATAGTATCTTTATTTGATTCCGAGAGAAGAACAATGGAAAATGGCCTTAATAAAAGAGCACAATCTGATCGGGAAACAATGTGCATTTGTTAGCACTGATGTATTTTAATTTGGTGTGCAGTATTGTGTAAGAATGCATATAATAAACTAATCACATCTTTACATCAGAGCCTTATAGGTTTGATTTAGATTGATCATACTGTGATCACATAAACTCTTAATCTGGGGGGGGAAGTAAATTAGTTATTTTTGAGTAGACATGGCACTTCATTTCATAAACACAATCATTGTCACGCAATTAATTCTTTAAAGGAACCTGATTTGGTAATTTACACTCAATTCATTCTTAATTCTGGGTACTTCTAGACTAACTTTGGACCCATCATGACTCCAAATAGGTTGCAATTATTTCAGAATGGGGGAGAGCTCTGTCCTAGGGGAAATGTTTTCCGATTGTCCAAATTGAGAAAAGGGGGTGATGGTGACTCCTGTTTGTTGGATCAGTTTGATCAGGGAGCCAGCCTATTTTGCATATTAGGTGCTGGTCCAGCGTTCCCATTATTAATGTTTTGCTTCTGTCATGGGCTGCCTTTTCTCTCCTGAGCATTTCCACCTTCACTGCCAGCAACACTGTCTTCCAAATACTGCATACCTAACTACAGAGTGTTTTCACACATGAACACTGGAGATCTTCAGGAGAATGAGCAGAAAATTAGGACCCCACATTTGTTTAGCTGTTTCTGTTCATACATGTAGCTTGGGAGTTTTTCCTCTACAGCAGATGCACTCTTACGGCTGGAATGAAAGCGAGGGAGTGTATAGAGGAACGTCTGTCTTGAGCACACAGGAGATGTGATTGAAAAATGTTGCTGTGGTAATCGCTGATTTCTTTGAAATAGAGAATAGAAAATGATACTCCTTGTTGAGAGGATATCAGTGCTGTATGCATCTGAATGTATGTACAATAGTGAGGAGCAAGCGGCAAGCTATACAGCAAAAAGGTGAATGAAGCAGCTTGCTTACTTGCACCCTGAGATGGGCTGACTGCCTGTTTGGGTGGAACCTACCTCTCACCTTGTATAGACGATGGATGGATGGATGAATGAACTATCGCAGACAGCAGATTTGCTGCTGTGTTCAAACGTTGCCCCACCTGCTTAACTTTTGGAGATTTTACTTTGGGGACCGGTGGAAAATCTCAGCAAGGAGTCTGAAATGTTGCAGATGTTTGTGTTCACGCTGCTCCAGAACGTCTCCAGAAAATGTCAGAGCTCATGTGAAGTGTATGTTATATATAGTCAATGTCTGTACTTTTTAATGTCTGGATATTTGATTTTGGATGTTGGCTAATCTTTTTTAGTTTGCTGTTTCTCCTGAGGTTTCCCAGGATAAATAAAAGCTTTTACAGGTGTTACTTCCAGCATTAAACATAATAATACATTGATGGGTCCTAGAAAGCTGTCAAATGATGACAATGGTTTCCACGTGTCAGGCCACCATATCGTTAGCCTCATAGCATAATTGCCACAGTCATAGTTTGGCTAAATTGTGATATCTGTCTTACTGCATTCTCTGAATATTGCTGATTGACTGTGCAATCATTGCTTATAAAACCTAAAAATTATGATTTAGGCAATTATGCCATGAAGCTAACAAAATATGAAAATAAGAAAATCAATTTAATTTAGTAATTTCTGAAATAAGCTCAAAATATGCTCTTTCCTCACTGTAGCTTGTCAAGTGCTTTCAGCAAAAAATAGTTATTTTGCTTCTTCAAAAACATTTCCCTGAAGAAATTGAGATGGATATTCATCAAAATCATCTTGCAATAGCCAAAATACAATATGACTTTTGTGCCACAGTTAGATAACAGAGTTGTAAATAACATCTAATGCAGTATTTTGATCACTCCCTTACTTTTCTGATGGATACTAAACCTAATGAGCTGAGAGGAAGGTGGAGGATTTCGGTGCTCTGAAATGGTTATTAAGAGAGAAATTGTGCCACTGGGTCAAATTTTCAGAAATCTCTTAGATGAATGTGGGATTATAACACAGATTTGGCTCGTTCATTAATGGGATAGTTTTCAGGTAAAATCATCACACTGATTGTAATTTACAACTTGATTGTATATTGGTCAAATGCCATTATTAAGATATTGCAAATATATGAAAGATATATCAACAATGTAGTTTCCCTGTATGAGGAATTCACGAAATATATCCACTACAATACAAACTTAAACCAGAATAAAGGAAATTCAAGTTCAAATTCAATTAAACTTATTGTCCCTAATGGAAAACTTTGTTTGCAGACAGGTTCTAAAGACATGACAAGATTAAACAATAGAATAAAAATCCACTCACAGACACCAACGCCAAATGTGACAGTCCAATAGAGACTGAGGATATAAGAACCCACAAAAATTAGATTTTAAAAGAGAGACAATTTCTTAGATCCATCAATTTATAAACAAACAAACAAAAAAAAGATTAAAAAAAACTTAAAAAAATAAAAAAACACAATTGAAAGGCGGGGGGAGGGGTTATCACGCCATTGTCAGGCACATAGTACCCTTTTATAGCACAATCAAATAACTGTGTTACTTTCAGTTGTTTTGAAAATACTGTATATATAAAAACAACTCAAAAGAAATTTGACTTTGCATCATGTCTGTGTATGACCCCTCAAAAATTTGTCTCTGTCTCTTTAAAATTCTCCTACCCTTTCTGACCCATGCCCCCTTTAGCACATCATCACAACAGTGCTTCATGCAGTCCATGGATGCCGTTAACAATCGTTCTCATTATTTTATTTCATTAGTTTGCAAAAAAACTACATTATATAATATTGTTTGCCTGAAATGGCAACACAAGACATTGTACAAACTTATGCGTACGATCCCATGTTGGATCCAAAAGGGATTTTTCTGAAGAACCAGAGCGGATACAGAGGCTCTTAAAAAACGCCTCAGCTTGGTAATGTACCTCCATGTCATCCTCTTATAACCCTGCTGTAGTGTTTGTTTCTGAGGAACATTAAAAATGATGATGACTGATAAAAATCGCTAGCAGAGCTCAGTTGACGCCAAATCCCTTGCTGGGGCGGAGCTCAGCCAGGGAGGGGAGGAGCTTTTCAGAATAGGAGGTGCTTCCACAGGAGATTTAGGGATTTCTCAAATGACTGGGCATGTTTTTGGTGAGAAAATGACATCATAACATGATNATTTTGCACCTTAACTCCCCTTTAATCATTCAATAGAATCATAAAAGGAAGCAAAATCACCTGAAGCTGTTTAAAAATGCACAGGGAACAAAACAGTTTTTCAAATCAAATCAAAAATTTTATTTACATGGCACTTTTCATACTAAAAAAGTAACACAAAGTGCCTCAGTCTGTTTGTTTTAAGTCTTGTGGTTCTGAATCTCTTACGTTAGGAAAGCAGTTCAAAGTCCTGGTATAGAGTATGGCTCCGGTTTCCCACAATATCTCTGGCTTTCCCTACCACCTACTGCTCATAGCAGGTAGTGGGACTGTGGGAGGCCTATTATTTCACTGGCAACTTCACCACTCTGTTGAACCTGGTTGAATATTTGGTCCCAAACACTTCCAAACCAAGAACTAAAGGAAAATGTTTAACCAAATGAGTCATCATTTTCAGTCCACACTAAAAACCAATAGCTTCCTCAGGAACTACGGGCAATGATGGCTCTCAAATTTGGGTTTGATTATTATTTCTTAGTTGTAATAATGCTTCCTGGCAATAAATGCAATACTGTTGAAAAGTCTATTTCCAATGGTGCCACATTTGTAAGGAAAATGCAATTGTGGGATGAGTAACAGAGTTGAGTATGTGGGTTGAGCATTTTCCTTATAAATGTTGCATCATTTAACCGAGATAAATAGGCTTTTCAAAAGTATAAGATTCATTGCCAAGAAGCATTGTTAGAAAAAAGGAATAATCGACTAAACATAAATTTCCTTAATATTTGAACTAAGTTTATATTAATCAAACATTACTCGTTGTTGTCAGGATCTCCGTGGCCAGGGACTCAAACGCAGACTAGAGTTTGTTTGTAACAAGTGAAGTTTATTTTAAACTTAACAATAGTGATGAG
>JAPMNP010678187.1:1980-18446 GCA_029874935.1 Atherina boyeri | reverse complement strand
ATCGAGGGGAGGTGGAGGGTTCTAAAGTATCCAGAACTTCCGTGTATATTTTTGTTGACCTATTTTGGCCATTTTTTTTTAGCAATTTCTTACATAAGCTACGGCTTCACATGATTGCAGTACCAGTTTCGGCCAGAATTTTACATATGGCTCCTTTAAGTAAAGTCAGAACTGAACCTTTAAAGTCTTGTTATGTCTCTGCAGCTCTCTGCACAGCCCTTCTAGTTTACTGCGAGCCAACACCGCCCGGCTGTGCTCGCTCTGAAGCTGGTCCTTCTCCTTCAACACTTGGAGTAACTTCTTCTGCAGAAGCTTCATCTGCTTCTGATCGCTGCGATGCTCCTCCAGCTGCAGAAACACACACATACCTTTCATCATTGCACCGCTCAGATGAACATTTTATTCCTATTCATTTCATCCACTCACGAGCTCAGCATGCTTCTTGATGATGGCCTCCAGTTTCTTTTCTGGAGTGTCAAGTTTGTTCAGACTTTGCATCAGCTGCATGGCTTCCTTCCCTAAAGAGCCACAGAGAATTTCAAGTTGATCATCACCTGTCAGTGGCAACCCTGTTGTACATTTTTAACACACTGATGAAGATATTCCCCCTGAAACAGTCATCTGGGATAACAAGCACATTGTGGAAAAATCAACTGACACAACTATAAAAGGCATATGGAAATACTATTTGACCTGATGGATGCACTTACACGCATTACCGCTCTGCTTACACACCTATCAGTTTCAGTACAACCTGGACTTTTCCTGACTGAGCTAAATCAAACCCGCTTCAGCCAAAATCAATAAAATATTTTTGAAAAAAAGAAAAAAAAACAGAAAAGAAAAGAAACCTAGATTTTTGAGCATCTTCCTCTCCAGTTTCTGGTCCTTGCGGGCATCTGGTTCTTTGGCGGCTGTGACCTCCTCTATGTCCTCTGGCTCAGCTGGAATCTGGGCTGCCTGGTAGGTGCTAATGATGTCCTCCAGCTGTTGGCCCCAGTCCTCTGTCAGGTCAATGTGGCGGTCTTCGGACGGCGATGCCTCCGGACCCATGGGGGCAGGGCTGCTCTCCTGACAAGCCTCCATTATTCTGAGCTCGTAAGAAATGGAAGACAGCTGGCTCTGTCATGGAGCCCAGGAATAAATGAATAATTTTCACAAGGATTTGTGTTGCTCTTCTTATTATCAGATATGTTGACTTGTCACAGGAAGCCAGAAACAACAACATTTGATTTTTTTCACTGAGACGCATCAAAATATCCAATAAACTTTGAGCTAATGTATCAGCAGATCGGCTTTCTGCAGATGGACGGGTCGTTGTGTAAAATGACTATCTATGAGTGGTATGAATGCCAGAAGTCTGATGTAATTAAGAGGCAGTATCGCTATTTCACACAGTGATACCAAGTTCAAGTTTCTACTACAAAACCTTTTTTTGAGAGTATAAATGTTTACAGTGTATTATTTGTTGTTTTATCTTCACATTTGCCTCTAAATCGTGTAAATGTCTGGCTACAAGGAGAAAATTTGAAACCGTAAAAGCATATCAAAAGATCAAAAATGCTTCATTAGAATTACCGGTACTTCGTTTCATTACTCATTAAACTATTGCTCCAAAAATTGATCAACAAATGGAAAAACGGGCTTATAATTTAGGCTCTGATGAAAATCTGTAAATTAATCCCCTCTGTTCCACAGTAAACGTTTGGTAAATCCACATATTACTGACCTGAACTTTTCTGAATTTAAAAACACCTGCACCAAAATTCTGCAGGTGCTACCATGGCAACCCATTTCAAAATAGTTGGATACAAAGTGAAACATGAAATGGTGACAAAATCTTAGACTGACTGATTGATGCTCAGAGATATAAATTTACCAGTAGAATCTTACTACCTGGTTTACAAATAACATACACTCCACTTTTTGTAAAATGGTCAAAAATTGACTGTCGCATCACAGATCAACATCCAAATCCACATCTGAGATGGCATCAGGCTAGGATATAGCTAACACACACACATATCTGTTATTGTGTGTGATGAATAATGTGCACAGGTTTTGGAGCATTACATGCTGCCGACTAGATTACATCTTTTCATGGAAGGCATTGCTTATTGTAGCAGGACAATGCCGAACATATCAGCAGCTCAGCTCTGTGGTTAAAGAGTCTGGGAGTTGAACTGGCTTGTTTTTGTGATTCAGAGCCGAGCTGATGCGGCTCAGTGGTAAACATTCCCTTAAAACAACCTTTTACATAACTCCTGTGTACTGTACATCTCACGCTCTACAGGAAGCATCCTCATTTCACAGCAAACATCACTTTTAAGACATATTTTATAAAGCATCATCCTTCCGGCAAAGCTGTGATATAACACCAGCCGGTAAATGTAACTACAAAGCCTTTTTGGTGCATCAAAGAGCAGTCATATAATGTGACATTGCCTGGTTGTTTCTGTCTCTCAGTGTGCAGGCTCCCAGTCAGAGCCTGTTTATGTGCATAAAATTAGTGCAGCCTTCACGCTGCCTGTGCTTTCACAAGCAGAGCACATGGCACCTGTTCCAGACCCACAAGCTATTTTAGGAACTTCTTAATATGGGCACGTTACTTATTTATTTATTTCTAATCCACTGTTGTTGTTGTCAGTGTCAGTGGTTATGTACATGAAAAAAATGTTCAGCATTTAGTATTCATACAGAACAATGATAAACACCAAGGTTGTGTGAGTGACCCATTTTATATTTAGTCTTTTCAAAGGAGACATGTTCAGATAGTAATTCAGCTAAAACTATTGCAGGGAAAGGAGTTAATAATGTCTTCATTGTACAGGAAAACAACGGCTGAGGAGCACAATCAAGGTGTTAAAAATGTTCTCTTTTCTCTCAACAAGTGAATCTCTCAGTTTAGCAAACAAATGACGCAGGCGAGTCTCAATGCAGTTCACAGCTTCTCGTTTTCAACAATCTTGGCAAGCTTCAAAACAGCCGTCGAACCCAGAGAGGCGCTTATTAGTACATGAAATATTAAGGAGGATTGGAAATCTTTCCCATTTTTTTTTTCAAATGTTATTTCTGATGTTATTTACGTGCAAAATGTCCATGAAGAAACAGGGTAATGAGCAAACAGGGTCTTACCAGGACCAAGGGCCAGAGGGGGGAAAGGAAGAGTGTCGAGGGGCTCGGACAGGCTGCCACCACAGATACAACAGCTGTGATAAGACCACCTCAAAATAAACCAGGAGCACAGCTCACTCTGAGCAAAAAAAAGTGAGGGAGGACAGAGACACTCTGCAGCATGTCTCTGTCCAGATCACCTCATGTAAACAACTGATCAGTGGTGCTCTGTGTGGATCCTTTCAGCTTATTTTATTCTTCTATTAGCCATCTTATGGGATGCTTGTGCTGCTTTCAAGCAGCGCAGTGCTAATTTTCTGTACTATTTCTGTAGTCAACAGCCATGTAATTATTCTAACAAATGGGTCCTACAAGCTGAACTGAGCAGGAGAGAAGATAAAAAAAGAAAAAGAAAATCTGTCTCTCTGATTGGCCAGATTTAGAACAGACCTCCTTTTCAGCCCAAAGAAAAGAGTGGAAGTTGCTGTAATGAGCTGTAAGATCCTCACTCTCTACATATGTGCTCGGCACATGCAGTATTTATTACTCAGTGGAGATGGAGCAGATCTGCTGAACATGATACTGACAAATAAAGCCTGAATGTGGTTGAATACAATCCACAAGGTGAGCGCTATTTTTGGAAGCATTCATTTATTTCTCCTGCTGCATGTTGTGGCTGCAGTAATATTTTTTCACCAGAGGGTGTCACTGGAAGGAGTTTATCCCATTTTTCACCCTGGGGATCTTTTTTAAAAAATTATTCTTATCACCCAACCAAAAAAAAAGAAAAGAAAGATCAACTGTGAATGATTAAATGTGAAAACCTTCTTATGTGGGCTGTGATTTAACCTGTGGTGAAGGAAGAGTTTAGGGTCCATTCTGAATGATCCAAGTCATAAACCAGGAAAAAAGCCGCAACACACAAGCTTGGGTTAGAGAAGTATATTCTTTTTAAAACAATTTTGAATTTAATCTGTAAAAGTAGAGCACCAAACAATAAATTCCTCATAGCAGAAAAGAGGCACTCCGTCCTGACTAACCAGTTTTGATGCAAATTGCTGAACAAACAGATTGGCTACTGAGAGGTAAAATTATTTGTCCTCCGTGTGTTTTACAGGGAATTTCCACAGACATGAGAGGCACAATGTAGTTTGGTGAACATGAATACACATTTTCTTTGAAAAAAAAAAGAAAAAAAAAGAAAGAAATAAAGAAAGAAAACAAAATCTGAGTGCATACTGTAATGCAAATCAAAGGCTTCGCTTTCCTTTCACATTTTATGAGCGTTCTGCAGCGTCACAAATAAAAACGACACAACCGTGAACTCAAGGCTTCAAACATCTTCGGAAGGGAAACACAAATTTAAAGCAGTGCACCTTTAAATTTTCTTTATGTAAACATGAGTGAACAAAGGTTGTTTTTTTTTATTTTTGAAATCCACTCTCAAACTGATAACCACTTGAAGATGTGAATGTATTTATGTTTTTTTCTTAAAAGATGACACATTGTGTTTGTGATCAACACTGTGCTATGTTTGCCCTCATTTAACCTCTGCCCTTAACATCACCTGCAGCCATTTTACCTCTGAAAGAGATACAAATAATCCACATAAAAAGTTTTCAGAATTCAACACTGCAAAAATAGTTTAAATCATAAAAATACACATATATATATACACAGAGAAGAAGTAATGCATTTGGTGAATGGTTACTTACATTTTGAGCTGAAGCACAGTCAAAGTCAACCAACTCATGCTGTTAACATCGTTACTTTAGTGTAACTTGCTGTGAGTGAGATCGATTTTCCAGTTAGATGTGAAAACGCAAGAATTTACTGTTGACTGATCATCGTAGCCCCTTGGATTTGTGTGCAACATGTTTCACACAAAGAGAGACGTGAAAGAAAAAAAAACACAACTGGAATGTTTCAAAACCACAAAACAACATAACATGTTTTACTCCCTCTTTTCCAACATCCAAGTTAGTTCAAACATCAAAGATGAAAGGATGAAAGTGCATTTTTAAAACTCATTTAAAAAAAAAAAATGCGTATGGTCATCTGTATAGGCAAGAAAAAAGCTGTCTGTTTAATCAAAGCAAAGACATGAGATCAAAAGCAATGCCGGCGTGGCTCACTGCATAACTGCATCACTGCTGCATAAGTACAGATATACCATATAAATAGTAGTCAAATGTTTACCAGTATCAATAAGTGCTTACGTTCTAATATATAAATACATCTTACAGTATTAATAATTACATAATTACTTCCTCTATTTTTGTGCAATAGCAAATCCCATGCATTTTTACCAAGATAAAAACCACAACATTAAGAAAAATGCAACATAAGAAACTTTTTTTTTAAAGATTGTTTCACATAAATCGAGCTGCATCCGTCTGTCGGCGTGAACTGACGGAACAAGAAAGAAAAAGCTTTCCTTTGAGCAAACCCCTCTGAAAAGCGCAGCTGCTTCTGAATAAAGTGTACCTTGACGTTTTCCTTACTCATCTGCTGATAAAGAGATAAAGAAGAGCAACAAAAAAACAAAAGAAAGAAAAAAGGCACAGACCCTTGCCGCTTGATCAGAAGCACCAAACTGCACAAGAAGCATCTACTTAAAATTTGGTCAGACTGTTTCATAATACACATACATTTCCCCTTATAAATAGTCTTTAGTTACTGCACTACTGCATCACACCTTGATATGATTACATTAACAACAGTCGATTTTCAAAGTACACACAGTAAAATACACTGTTTGTATGCATCTAAGAAGGATTATATGTTAAGGACATCTGTACAGGATCCATAAATATAATTTATGTGCAATTGTACGCAAACTACTATGTCAGACAAAGGCATATTAGCATAATATCTTTCCATATTGCACCTGCACCCAATAATGATTCTTCACCTTGCAAAAACCTCCTGCTGCTTGTTCATTTGTCTAAAACAGCCTCTGAAGAGAAGAGCACATCAGACTGGGGCGGAGTTCTTCTTCACAAAGTTTGATTCTGCAAGACCAGGCGACGTGTTATCATATTGCCTCCGGCGGGATAAAGGTGAGTTTATGTGCCTAAAGGGATGATGACAGCTGCAAGTGTGGCAGAGGGGGCATCTGTTTCTTGATCGAACCAAAGTGACACCAAAAAGGGTTTTAATGAGGGTCTTCTGTGGTAATTTTCAGGGAGGCGATGGCTTTCAAGCAGGTCTGGACGCTCTCCTCCTGTCTGCTGTCCCCAACACCAGGGTCAGGGTTTTTCTCCTGAGCGGCCCGACGGCCTCGGATGTCCTCTCCACCCATCTCAGGCCCATGGACAGATCCCTCCCTGCTGCTGCAGCGCTGGCCTTCGCTGCTCTGGGGGCTCTGTGCCGGGGAGGGGCTGACATCAGTGCTGGGGGAGGGTGGGGAGTGCAACATCTGGAGCCCTCCGACAGGAACGACAGGGAGCAAACTGTGGGCCTGCTGCTGGGAGTGGAGAGGGAGGTGGCTGAGGATGTTCTGGTAATGAGAACTGGCAGCACCAGGCAGAGCAGGAGCCAAGCTGCTCCTTTGATCCTGAAACGACATTACTGGCAGCATTAGGTGCGGCTTCAACATCGCCAACAACATTTCTCTTGTGAAAATATATCATTTAGAAATCATGAAGAAATGTGAGAATTTTTTTGGAGGGAAAAAAAAAAATCATCTCTGAGGGAACTAAATCTTTCCAGCATCAGGATAATCTTAATAAAAGAAAAACAGTAGAAAATCAATTTTCTTAAACATTGTATTTAGCTAATAAAGCTCTAAAGATTGCAATGTTTGCGCTCTGGTCTGACTTTGATTAAAATATCACCACAACAAATGGACTACCACTACATTTTACATTTTTTTCATGCAAGAGGTTGATATTTAGAGTTTTGCCAGGATTAGTCTTGACTTCTTGGTCAAACACTCACTTTCTTCTCATGATAAATTATTTTACTCTAAAAGAGACCTTGAATTTTTTTCTAACATCATCATCCATTTTTGTTAATTTGTCCAGTAGCCTACTTTGTTTTACAATCGAATATGTCAAACAAACGCAGCACCTAGCAAAACTTAGCAAGCTAATTAGCTACACCTGCTAAACTTCAGCATATTAACCTTTCCATTACAACTGCAGAGAATACTATAGTATGGAAATGAAGCTGGGTTTTATCTGGTTTTATTTAGATGTAGTGGGTTGTAAGAAAACAGTGCTACTATTCTAAAATGTACTTTAAGTACAGAATATTTACTAAATCTGCTAAAAAAAATTATATTAGGGAATGATTTTGCTTTAGGTTGACATTTGTGTCTTTGCAGGAAAAGTCTTAGCCTAGTCATGGATTTCCTTTATAAGTTGGTCAAACATTCACTTTCTCCTTAAGTTGAATTATTTTATTCAAATGAAATTTGAGTAAAATAGTAATAAGTGAAATAATAATATAAATTCCATCATCAGGTTGATTTCATTTGTCCAATTCTTGGTGTTTTGATCAAACATATTCAAGACAGTCATCATTACCAGCAAAAGTTAGCATCCTAATTAGCTTAACTTGCTCAACTTCAGCACATTAACTTTCCATTACAACTGCAAAAGATACAGGCAAGTATATCATTTTTTTTATAATCATAGAAAAACAGACAGTTAGGCTACTAGGTAAAGTTAGCATACTAATTAACTTTACTTAGATTTTAAACATGATTAACCCTATATGCTACCTGATAAACTATAGCATGCTAACCTTTTCATTGCAACTGCAAAGCATACAGATAGTTAAATGAAGCAGGGTTTTATCTGGTTTTATTTAGATGTTGCGTATGCATGATTAAAAGCAAGTATATTCTCTGCCTTGCAAAATATTTACTAAATTTGCACAATGCTTGCACAATGCACAGTATCAGCGAATAGCTTTCTTCAACATCACCAAATTTTATCAGGTTGTCCAGAGACTTTTTGGAAACCATGTTTACCTTAAAAGGTCTGAACAAAAAACTTATTTGCAGAGTAATTGTGTAGCTGGGTGGAGAATGCAATGTGTTACACACCATTTCCATTTCAAAGGTGCATTGCTGCTGAGTCATCTCCATCTTTGCTTGATGTCTGATTTTGTCACCACTGCCTTTGTGTTGGTGCGAGCCTCTGCGTGGGGATACGGCCCTCAACACAACCCTCTGCCTGCCCCTCACTGAGGATTCTCGCTTCCCGGCGAGCTCTGTTCCAGGCGACATGGGTCGTTCCATCGGGACCAGAGAAGGGTGCTGGATGGATTTGAAACTGGGTGAACCGGGCCTCAGTGGAGAGGTATCCCATCGTGGAGAGGAACGACCTCGTGGAGAGAGCTCTCGCCTTGGTGATGGATAGCGCAGACGTGAAGGGGAAGGTTCCCTTATGGGAGACTCCCAGCCAGGAGAGAGCAGACACGAAGAGTAAGGGTCAAAGAGAAGGTTGGTCTGGTCTGGAGACAGCATGGTCAGAGAGTCTTCATCCACAGACTTCTCTCTCTGGTCAGTTGTGAGGACAGGTCGATGATCTGAGCCCGTTCGCTTGCTGGAGGACTGCTGGCGGACGTCGGCTCCAGGCAGAGAGGTGAGGGAGCAGCCGTGGATGGCGGCCGCGGCAGTAACCGACAGAGAGGTAACTCCACACGGCTGGGGACTCGTGCTTCTTGAACGCAACTTTGGGGTAGAATCACCCTCATAATCATCATCTTCATCATCGTCCTCATCGATTTCATCAGCTTCTTCATCCATACCATCAGAGTCCTCGGCATCTGAGAACTGATGTTTGGTGGTTGCCGACACCTCTGGCTTAGCTTCCTGCTGGATATCGTCCACTTCAAAAGGATAAAAACATCTCTTTAGCCAAGTTTCTTATAAAACGTCATCAGATATCCAAGATAAGTAAACCTGTTCTTACCATGTTCCTGTATCTCCGTCTCATCCATCGTTACTGACACTCCCAGCTCAAGACATTTCTTCATGTGCGCCTTTGACTTCATGTGTTTAGTCAGGTTTCCTGTAGGCATGAGGCAAATATTTGTTTAAACAGAAGTTGTGTTCCAGGCTGCAGAAAATACCTCGTTAAAGGCTACCCACAAAAGAAAGTGGAAAAAAGAAATAAAGAGTTGCTGATTTTGCACAAAAGGTTTGGAGGTGCAGTATTGTGGCACCAGCAGCACAATCTACACAACTTCTGCTGCTGCTGCAGATTCTATTTATTCCTTATTTATTTATATTCAACACACTTCTTTTAACACAAATGTTCATTTACAGCACTTCAACTCAATGCATGTCAGATTTTCAATTTGCATCACGCTGCTTATTACTATGAGTCACTTTTTATGATTACAAATGCCCACCTTTAGTTTTGAAAGCGAAGTTGCAAACCCTGCAGATATATGGTCGCACATCTGTATGGGTCCGGATGTGTTTTTTCAGCATGCTTGGTTTCTTACAACGGATCCCGCACTCCTCACAAATATATTTCCCCCGGCCTCGACCTCTCACATACACATAGTCTTCATTGGACTTATACCTGAGAGAAAAAAAACATTATTTTTATAATTCAAATTCTACATAGGGGGGAATGAAATGAGCAGAGGTTGATGCTGAAATAACACTTCAAGTCAGCAAAAACAACAAGCGTTATGGCAGCTCGGATCTTGACTGACCCTCCCTCGAAAATCTTAATTCGTGTTGGCACCGCCTGAGCTGTGGAGGCCTCCCTCTCTCTCCACTCCTCCTTGGCAGTTTTGGCTCTGCAGCTGATGTCTTTCACCTTCTTCCCGTAGGTGATGTCCACCTCTTTGGGCTCCGGTTTCCTCTGCAGCTGAATCAGATGAACATACACCGTGTTAACACCCATTTTAAGTGGACACCGTATCGACAGTGAAACGTGATGCGTCCAATATTATGTGTCACACATGGTATTACACAGCATGTTGTGCAAACATGAATTATGCTGCTGAAAGGGGAAAAGCAGTGTATATTCGCCTGAATATACATCTATTTTTTATCTCTTTTTTTCATATTGTGCCACACAAGTGATGAATCAAAGTGAAACATTAGAATCAGCAGAAGGCGAACGCTCTTCTCAGACACTTTCCAAGGGAATGTTCTGCCAAGCGATTAAAGTCTGAAGTTTGCCAAATTCTGCATTACCTCCTGCATTACAAACAGTTATCTCTTGCTGAAATGTTCAACTACCAAAAAGATAATGATTTATTCAATCATTTATATGAACTGATGAAATTAGTAAGACCAGTTAAATGTGCCATATAACGTGTTTTACCCTCAAACAGCCTTCTTTTTTCCCCCCAGATGGGATCATTTTCTCACCTGTTTCATGGTCTGCCTCCAGAGGATGAGGGATGAAACCAGTTTCCCTGTGCCAGGCTGACACATGGCAGCCACGGTGTATATAACCTTGTCTCCTCTCTGTCTGGACCGTAGCAGAGCCAAAGCAGCGCTGGTGTTCAGTTCAAGCGGGTTGGGATTGTGGGAACTCACACACCATGCAGCGTACACGGAGGCGAAAGGGCCACTGCTGTGAGAGCAGCTCGGCTTGGTGTAGTTGAGATAACACCAGCTCACACCTGTCGTCGTGCGAAGACTTGGAAATTGAGATAAGATTCTCGAATGCTCCGAGTCTGAGATCATGGCGTCTTGACTGGTAACCAGCTGTGCCGCCATGTCCATCTGCGCTCCCTCTTTCACTTCGCCGACTGATATCAGAGAGTAAGGAGGCGAGCTGGTTTCCAGAGAGCTGCTATCCATGGCGGTCTCGACCCCGTGCTCGGCGGCCTCAGACGCTTTTTGATAAAATGTGATGAATGTGGCCCTGCGTGAGTCCCCCTGACCGTACGGTGTTGTTGCACGCTGCATTTCTGTCAGGCGTCCCTTCTCCTCACCCAAATGGCATTTCCCCAGCTCCACTGCACTCAGCTCCTCGACAATCTGTCCAAACATCCGCTCCTCTTTCACTCGTTTTTGCTGCTTGACCTCCATGAACAGGTCCAAGCTGCTGGCGGGTGACAGCATCCGTTTGTTTGCACCGCCACTGGAGGCGTTGGTCGTTGAAATCGTTCTAGAGGTCAGAGACAGAGGGATGCCTGTCTTGAGCTTAGCCGATGACAAATCGAGGGCTTCAACATTGAGGGTGTGAGCTGTAGGTGGTTTTGTGTGAGCTAATACATTATGAGAGTCAACATTTCCAGACAACCGTGAAGTTTGACTCTGAAGGATGGATGCAGCGCTAATGACGTCACACTGATTGTCAAAAATCTGGGATACTGATGTGTATGTGATACTGCCATAGGATGGAACATGAGTCTGGATTCGAACAGGTACCAACAGGCTGGGATGAGGCAGCTGGGGAAATGTATTCCCGGTAGAAAATATTGGCAAAGTCTGCGGTAGAACCGCGGCTGCCGTGAATGGAGGGGAGGTGCTGCTGAGGTACTGTGGAAACACTTGTGATGGGACTTGTGTTACTTCGGTATCCATATTCAGTGACTCCTGTCGCACCAAGTTTCCCCTCCTTCTCTCCTTCAATGCACTAATGTCCACGTGTCTAACTTTGGATGTTGGAGAAAGGCTGCCATAGTCAAATGATATGCTGCGTACCTCTGGGAACTCCTTGCGCAAGTTGCAAGGCGCCTGTTCTGAGGAGGAGCGTCTCATTTCATGCTGCTGACGTTGGTTGAGCACAGAGAGGGAGTGCCCACTCCCCGGCACAGCTAAGAGCTCTAGCGGCTTGCCAAATTCATCTTGCCTAGCTGGAGAGACTGACTTCAAGCTCTCCTCCCTATCAAAAGAAAAAGTGGAGCTGTAAGATAAGTTGCTGTCCTGGCTGGGGCTGCGGGAGAGACTCGTGCAGGCAGACTCAAAACTAGATTCACCAGAGGAGTGCTCGATTTCAGCTAAGCGAAGCCTTTTCTTCTTTGGAGGGAGCTTCTCTGGAGGGAATTGTGCTAAAGTTTCGCTCCTTTGAGGCCACTGAAACTCCTCCACGTGCTTCTCTGGCTCCTTCACCTGCACTTCTGGAGCTTTTTCTGGACTGTCAGGCTCAACTGTGACCCTGATTTCTGGGACTTGTATGTTGGGCTGTCGCACCAGTTTGGGCCCCAACTGAACCGACTGCCCTGATCTGCTGTCACGTTCCATCTCTAGCGATTCACTTGCCTCCATGGCTTGAAAAGAAGACAAATTTTCCAATCTCTGGCCGAGATATTTGTAAGATTCTGACTGTTCAGGGAGAGGCCTGTTTATTGAGTTTGTGTGCTGGATAACAGAAATGACATTCCCTAGGGTTTTTCGACCTGATGTTTCGGAGCTCCCCGATATGTCCATGTCACACCTGTCCAAATGTCCTCTACCTAAAGCCATAATGCCCATAGCAGCTTGTTTTAAATCATAGTCCTTACTTGCATCAAACATTTCCTCAGCCTGCTCATGATATCCCTCATACTGAGCTGGCAAATCCTCCTCTTCCCTCTTCTCTTTACGACGCTTCCGTGTTGCCATATCCATGGCATGTTTCTGATGGCTCATACTCGGCACCGCAGAGGGGTAGTTTTCCATTTCCAGTCCTGAGGGTGAAATGCCACTCTCGCTCATCTTCCCATGGCTGTCAGTGTCTGTGTGGCCATCATGTGGGGATAGCTCGAAAGCAGCTTGCCGCCTGAGTCTCCTCATGCCCCCGGTGCTTGTTCTCTCATCAAACGAGTGGCTGCCTCTGAGGGCTTGAGGCATAGTCAGACACACTGCTGAGGACGTGGGCATCGAGTTGCTTCTGATCAGGAGCCCCATGTCGGAGCCGGGGTCTAACTGCGGCTCTTTTATCTCCTCCCTTGTGAATGATTTAGTGTTGATTTTGATTGACTCGACTGTGTCTTTTTCTTGGGTGAAAACACGGGACACGCCTCTCTCTAAGCCTTTACCAGTATATTCGCCTGAGTCTCCACTACAAGCCACGAAAGCGGACGCCTGTTTAGGGCTCGGCCGATAGCACTTTCCGAACATTATCTCTTGATAGGACTTTGCATTGGTGTTTGGAGGGCCGGTCTGGTGCTCTGAACTTTCAGAGCGTGAGAAGTAGCCTGAGTCTGTGCTGCCCTTGCTGGACTGGCTGGGGAGAGACAGATTGTGCTCAGAGTCACTGCTTCTTTTTTCAGAAAGTCGAAGTGCAAGCCTCTGCTTGATCGTGCAAGATTGAATTGCCCGACTAGCCTCGGCCATGACAGGAGATGCATTGATTTCTTGGGGTTGGGATGAACCATCCTGAGCCGACATTGACGTGGCTCCCTTTTTCTGAGCTATGAGATTTAGTACTTTTACAGCAGTGTTATCTGATCCCTCCATTGGAGAGTCCAGCAGCAGCAGCGGGTCATTAAGAGTGTCCTCGTCCGTGTCCGTGCTTTGCTCAGCATCGGAGAATAACTCTCCTTCCCCTTCAAAAGACCCCTGGTCTGTGTTGGCACTGTAAGAACCAAGTTCTGAGAATGGCACTGTTCCAGCTTTGACCGAGTGAGCATGGGACTTTCTGTGTTTGTATAGGTTACTCTTGGTTTTGAAGGAAAATCCGCAGGGGACGCATGGATAGGGCCGTTCTCCGGTGTGTGAGCGGATGTGTTTCTTAAGCACACTGGGTTTGGCACAGGCCCTTCCACAGTAATCGCAAACATATTTCCCTGGTTTTTGTGGTTTCTGCTCCACTTTAGACGCTGCCTCTGACAGCTGATCCATCCCTGAATGGGAACACTGTTGCTGGACTTCGGGAGAAGCAGGAGACTTCCTCTGAGACATGGGTCCTGGTGACTGTGCTGAAACTTTCTGTCTGCCAAGAGAAAATGGCTTGGTGGGTTGTTGAGGGGATGAAGACACCTCATAGTCTTGATGGCTTGTGGACTGGGCTTGGGAGAGCTGATCTTCTAATTGCAGAGATTTCCCTGAGTCAGACATTTCTTTAAAACCGCATGTATCTCTGCTCTGAGCTTCTTCATGTTGGCGATGCCACCCTTTGGCTTCCAATTCGACTGATGGTCTTCTCTTTGTCTGTGCAGCCTCCAATGTGCCTTTTTTCTGTGCGTCATTTCTGTCCTGACCCCCAGAGGAGCTTTTCACCCCTGCAGTAGTTTCAAGTGACTCCATGAATCCAATGTCACTTCCTTTGCGATCGATTTTCAAGGATGATATCTGTTATGCGACTGTAGTGATATTAACATGTATGTGAACTGCAGGGAAGGGTCATCTGAAAGAAATAAGAAAGAAAAAAAGAGTTAGAGCACCTTAATATGGATACTTTTATATGAAATACAAGCACATAAACATCTACAAAGTGAGCTGTAAAAGGATAAAAAAAGAGGAAAAAGTTAAATAAAAAAGTCCACTGCCTGAAAGTTAGAGCTATTCAAAGCTGTTTCCCAAAAGTCCCTCTGATTAAACTGGAGTATAAAATTCATAATGAGCTCCATCACAGCATGAGTGGAAAAAATGACCTCTTTGCAATGGTACCTCATGTCAACCCTGGCAGACGCCCTAAATTTCCCGAAACCCAATGAATGTGCGTGCCAGTACTGCGGTGTGTGTCATAAATGCTTGTTCATGTGTACAGGTTTATTATAAGTGTGTGTGTTTGTGTGTAAGAGCTAGAGGCTGAGTGGGAAACAAGCAAAACAATTCCAGCATTAATTCTTTATCTTTATTTACTAAAGTGGTCGACTCAAGTACATTTTTTTCTGGTGCTGAATTGTTTCCATTTCATGCTGATCCAGTCCAGCACAGCTAACAGGGTAATATTGTATTTTCTACATTTATTTGACAGCTTTACTTCCTTTCTAAGATGAAGAATTTACACAGTGGGTGATGTAAAAAGCCTGTAAAGGACTAAATCTAGTGTGTAGTCAGGTTAACTTTTCAGACGATAAATTAGTCCACAGCTCCACCAGCTAGTTTTTCTCTGTTTATCTGATAATAATCTAATCATTAAATTGTTCAGAAAGAAAGAAAGAAAGAAAGAAAGAAAGAAAGACACAATCAGTACTTTTTCTTAAAGGAAAAGTACAGTTTTTTTTCTAACCTGGTCCTTATTTATAGCATGACATGGGTTCATAAACTCACCCAGTCACTTTTGGAGTTACTTGAAGTCTATCAGGAGATATTTAGATCCATCGCGCTGGAGTTGTCGGGGCAACGGTATAATGAGGGGTACTTCCTTATGTAGTGCCGTCGTCATAACTGGTTTGTGTCTCTATATCTATGGTTTCGGATGACAACAAAGCCGTTCTGAAGACACAGAGGGATAGTACAGCAACTAATAACTAAACACTGGTGATATGAAGCGTTTTGTGGCAGATAATGTCTTATTTAGAGGCCGGAATTATGTTGCCCCGACAACTTCCATTGACTGGATATGTATGCCAGCACGATGGATCTAAATATCTCTCGATAGACTTCAAGTAACTCTAAAATTGTCCGGGTGAGTTTATGAACATATTTCATGCTATAAATAAGGTCCAGATTAAAAGAAACTGAACTTTTCCTTTAAATGCAACGTTTTACTGCCAGTATTTACTTTAGCTTTTATTTTATAACTTTTTCTCATAAAGTCATAATATTTGCATTGTTAGGTTACTTTTACCCAAGTAAGAGATCTGGACACTTTCCAATAATGCATCTGAATGTACCTGCACACTCAAGTCTTCAGAAATTTGCACAGCGTTGGTGATTGCTCGGACATTAAAACTGTGTCACAAATGTTCTTTTTTGAAACAGACACTTTGTAGCAGTAGAGACACAGAGAGATGAAGCGCGATCAGTTTATCTGCATCTTTTCTTCAAAGCTTCTGTTTGAATCTGCTCTTTTATCCAAAACTGGTGTCATCACTAGTCTTTTGTAGGACTTAAACCTTCACACCTGCCTGGGTAACCGCTGTCATCTGCACAGCAGCTCATGCTGTACTGTACGTAAACATGCCCGACTCCAGCAGGCAGCATCATCGCGCCTGTAGGATCAGGGAGCTGGTTTGGCCGCTACACCTTCACTTCATATCACGGGGCATGGGTATCTGAGGACACGTCGTTTCCATCTTCTCAGTATCAAACGCTGTGTCCTCCCTAACGAGGTTATGTAAGATTATCTGGTTCAAACCCTCTGAGTTCCCCTTAATTAGGACATCCTCCGACTCTCACTCTCCTGCTCTCCCTCTCCTGCTTTCTTTGTTAGCACACCGCTCAGGCACAAACCACAGGATGAGAAACCAAGGTGACTCTGGAGATGTTGAGAGATGCCTGAAAACAGGTTTTCCACCTCACATACGTTTGTAAATTCCCTCTTCAGTCT
>JAPMNP010678171.1:0-10013 GCA_029874935.1 Atherina boyeri | reverse complement strand
ACTTTGGGTCAATATGCTTTGTTACAAACAGAGCAATGCATCAAAACTGAAAAAACAATCTATACCATGAAATATATTAAGTCCTCCTCTTGTATGAAATACACCACAGTTTGATTTAAGCCTTTCCGCATGGTAATAATGGACTTTTCAAGGTGGCTTAGATTGGATGAACCTCAAACATTGCAATTATAGTCAAAGTACCGTTCTGCATCAGTTATGCCTTACATAAGTTAAAAGTCATTTTTCACCTGAAAGATCACAAAATTCTACAGGAGTTTGTGGGTGGATTGCTATAAATAATATTAGACTCCTACTCCTTACATTTTTGCAGAAGGAATTGAGCCGCACATTTCATCTGGCAACATGATACAGCATGGTTGCTCACAATGAAAGGCCAAACTGAACAGAAGGCAATGGTCTACTGCTGGTATATGACAACAAAATAGATACCTATCTATCTTATCAGATTTAAGAATCAGCAGAACGTGCATTTTGTGATACTACATAGTGATTTGCCATCTGTGCGTGAGTGGACTTTAAAGGAGCTGGGGTTCAAAAACCATGACACACAAATCTACAGCATAATGGGGTGCACCAGTGAATAAAATTACATTTTAGTTGCAGTGCAGTATTAAAAGATATCCAAAATGAATTTTCAGGAGGTCCAGATCCAGAATAATAAATATGATTCCCTTGGAAATAATTAAATTGTGTACCCTTTGAAAAATTTCTCCTTACGGACAAGAAAGCGGGAAGGGGCATGACATCCTTTCTGTCTCGGGTAGCCCTCCTCACATCACTGCCAGCGCCTTGCTATCCCTGTTTCCATTCATCTGTCTTTCTTATATGCTTTTTCAAATGAACAACTGCTACTTTACTGATCTCAGAAAAAATCAGAGGCGAAGCTTTGACCATTTGACCATGCTGCTTTATGACTTGTGGCACTATTACAGCCAGAGTCAAGGAATACCACTGAACTCATGATACTCAAACCCCTGGCAGATGAAAATGTCATTCATAAAGAAAAAAAAATGTCATGAAATGAGCCAACATTGCAACGACAAAGCTGGCAGAAAAACATACAGGCGTGGAGACTCAGTTAGTGATATTTCTGCATCAGTGTGGGTGGCTGTGTTGAGATCTTTGCGTTTATGAGGTAAACAGCTGACTTACTTGCCAAATATATCACTTTAGTAATCTTAATCAGAGGCGGCAGGGGGCTTATTTCTTCTTGGCAAAGATAAAGTGTTTATTTACAGAGCTATTTACATTTATTTGTTCACAAGTAGGAAGTAGAATTAATGAGTTTGGGTGAGAAAACAGATATTTTTGTGATGAGGTTCTTTTTTTTACGAGTTTGAACAATGATGTTTCAATGAGAATACGGCTTTGGATGGATTTCTGCACATTTTGATTTGTCCTCAGGGCAATTTATAATTTCATTTCTGCATCATATGCTTCCTACTTCATGGATGAAACCATCAGCCTTTTTCAGTGACCCTGCCTCAACACTGCCCTTTGAGCTGTCCTGTGGATGTGCATCTCAGCAGGATGGCGGCCTGGGCCATGTCCCAGGGAGCGGAAGCAGATGTCGAGAGTTTCACCCACTTGAAAGCATTAAAGAGGCAGAAGCAAGATGAAAGATGGCCGCTCGGAGGCAGAAAGGGAGGGCTGGGGCTTAATCCTGCCATCCCTCCCCTCTCTTCCTCTCCTCTCCTCCCCCGCTCCTCCCAATGCTCTTTAGTGGTATTGCCTCTTTTCACGTCCCAACTCAGATTTCAGTGTGCAAACAGAGGCAGAGATGGCGCAGGGAGCCTGTCCTGAATCCAAATGCCCGCCAGCGATGTCACAGCCACTTTCGGATTGTCTTTGATCCAAAGTTGCTGCAGGAAAACGGCTACCAGCAAAGAAGTTTCTCTGATTGCCGAGTTGATTTGACAGACATATGCAAGTCAAACCTGCTTTTCATAATTGTAGAGAGCTGCTTGAATGTAACATAGCCTGCCCTTATGTCAACCTGCATCCAAACCAACAGATGGCCAGCTGAGGAGGAGGCTGCAGCCAGGTTGACACCACTGAATTTATCTCCGCTTTGGCTGATGAAAGAGCCGAAGAGTGACTGAGGTTTTACTATTGTTTGTCGAGAAACATATAAATCCAGCACACATGAGCTGTCAGCGGACCAATAAATATGTATTAGTGCTGCATGTGATGAGCCCCACTGCGATAGGAAGCTCACTGGGGAAGGTCAGAGAGAGAGGAGAGAAGAGCACAGGCTTTATCACCCACTGAGGGAATCCACTAATTATCCACACTGGGAGGTGTATATGTCTATGAGTGCACGTGTGTGTGCACATATCCCAGCTGACTTTGATTGATAAGACACAGAGATGATGAATAGACCGATAGACGACAGGCATCACCATGATGGGGGTTAACTATTTGTGACACTTTTTAGTTTAACTCTGACATCTACGTTGAGAATGATTCTTCACTCAATATCTAGATAAATTAAACAGAAAGGGCTCGGCGCAAAGCCATTAACATGTGTGACACAATAATATCTGGCGTATTTTATTTGGTGAAAGCAACAGATAGCCCTATCGTTATCTGCCTGTGTTTGACATGCGAGAACCCGACACCCAAACTGTGAGCAGATCCATCAAACCACAGCGTTGCAGGCAGATTGAGGTCACACTGAATTATGACTAGAGCTCCAAGGTAATCACTCATTGGGCCTCTGCTTAAATGCTGCTGCCTCATCCTGCAGCCGCCTCTGCGCTGCGGTTTGCTGACCTCGACCGCGCTGCCCCCACGCTAGACACCCGCTAAATGGGCATGCAGTTGAGGCACTGGATTGGCGGTTTGGCTTGTGGAAATAATTCACAGCTTATAGGGTAAAAAAAAAAAAGGTTGACCTTGGGGGTATGACGACCACAACATTGGTTAAAGAGTCACGTGCACTTTCATACGCACCTGGAGGCTCAAACAAACGTGTTTAGGCCTTGTTTTGACAACAACAAATGGATTAACTGCTGATTCTAATGAGCCAGCAATGTTGCATCACTTGGGAGTGAGTTATGTGTGGCAGCAACTGCATGGGCTTGTGTGTAGGTTCAATCTTTGCTAATGGACAAGGATGTTCTGTTGGCGATGATGGCAGTTAGCACCATAAATGATTGTCCTTTATAATGCGGAACAGCTGGCAAAATTCACTGACGCATCAGGGGAGGGTTTTATCAGTCTGGCTCTGCTGTATATGTGACTGTAAAATGCATCCTACAAAACCAGTTCAGAGACAAACCAACATTAAAGCAATGTCCATTAGATCACCTTGAAAGTTTGGATTGGCCAAGTTTCATTTTTACGAGTGATTCATTTTCCTAACAATATTCAACATGACTTTAACAGCTAACAGGGGGAAAATATGTAAAGCAGCAGAATCTTCTCAAAATTCTTCTCATGCACATAAAAGCCATCACAAGAGAGAAATAACGTGGCCACAGGGACATGTATTTTTCTTTTTTTCTTTTTTTTTTCTTTTCTCGCCCACAACTACTCCATCTTTTTTCCTCGCCTTCAATCTCTTCCTCTGCTCTGTTTTTCTCACTCTCTATCGAATTCTCTCCGTCTCCTTTTCCGAGGGGCCATGCTGAGTCCCTCCCTGCTGATTATTAGACATAAGCCTGCGTTCAGCGGAGCTTGAATCCTCTGAGCCATCTTACCTCCACCATCTCCTCACTATAAGCAAATCTCCACAGACCCGTGGACTATGCAGAGCCCCCTCGGTTGCAAACATTTCTCTCCGTCTACCGGCAAACTAGGCTAGCACTCAGTTGGACACACTCAATAAGTGTTGCACAGCCTCTCTTGCTGCATTTCACCCAAGCTCGTATTTTTCCTTCTTTTCCAGGGGTGTTTTCTTCTTAACTCTCATCTCCTTCCAGGAATGCAGTGTTATAGTTTCTCTCAATTAGGGGGGATATATGAAGTGCTTTAATCCCATGTGAAAAATTCAAAGCCAGCTGGGATAGGAATACTTATGAAATTTGCCTAATTGTATATCCTTGGCCACTTGCAGTCTTGTAACACAGGGTTACAGCTGCTGTCTCCATGGCTACAGCCTACAGGCTGCATCCACTTAAACACAAGTGCCTCTGGTCTGATCATGCATTAGTCCACGGGTAATTTCACATTGGTCTGGCAGCCCTGAAACAACACCTACATTGTTTTTCTGTTCCATTAAAATTTCCACCTAGCACGGAGCTTGTCAACTTCAAAGTGTTGCTGATGGAATCAGGAAAAAGCCAAGCTGCAGACTTCTGAGGGAGTGTCATTGAACATACTGTAGTCCCTGGATTCCTTCAAGCTAAAGGGAACTACTGTACCTTCAAACACGTAAACATCCAACCAAAGTGTGCCTGCGTATTAATCAAGGAATATCCGTGTGTTTAGATGGCAAACATGAAAATAAAATGGCATAAAATACCCCAAGAAATTGATTCATTATGTTTTTCTCGCTTTTTAATGGCTGCTGCTGTTATTCGTATCTAACTTCATTTGATTCCTCAAACCAGATTAAATCTGCAAATGTTCCACAACAGTTAGTCTAACAGGACAGCTGCCAAAGAAAATCCATCTTCTTTTAAGAAACAGTTTATTTTTGCCCTGATCACACCGAAATATGAACTGTTGCTGACATTATAGAAAACTTACACCCTGTCTTACATCCCAGGAGGTGTTGTAGCAATATTTAAGTGAAGAGCAGCGGGGTTCGAAACATAGGGACTGCCCTGCTTGTATTTCATCATATCCATAAACAGACAGTGTCTGAGGGGCCAGCGTTTTCATCCATCAGTGTGAGACATGCTTCATGCCAGCCCTATATAATGTTGTTTGAAGCTGTTGGTCTTCTGCTGTAGCCTCTGTAGAGACTGCCTGCTTGCCTGCAGGCTGTGGCTTAGGCCAGATAAAGAGTTTGATCCATGAGGGTGGATGGTTGGAAGAGGGAGGGAAAGGGAAAGCAGAACAGAGGAGGAAGAGAGAAGAAAAAGAGAAGAGGGGAAGATGAAGGTATTAGAAGAGAGGGGAGGTGGTGTGGAGAGGAGGGAAGGATAAAAATGACCCCATTGACAAGCTGTACCCAGGTTTGAGGATCGATGAGCATCTGAGCCCAGTGAGTGTGATATCTCCTACTAATCACAAAGTGACACCCACTGGTCAATATCACACACTCCAGGCCTCATCATCACACGCTGACCTCCCTCTGGCTCTACGCACGGTACTACCAACTCATCAATCTGACCGCTAGTCATAGGCAATTTTTTCAATTCAGTTTATTTATATAGCGCCAATTCACGACAGATGTCGTCTCAAGGCACTTAACAAAGTGTAATTCCAATCAGTTAAAAAGTTTCCTATTTAAGGAATGGCGTGGAGTGGCAAGTGCACCACACCTGAGTCAAACAGCATTTTTTAGACTAATTCTCAGAATTCAACTTGGCCTGGGATTGGTGTGGGTGGGGCTTACTGAATCAGGGCATTTCAGATTAGCGTGTGTGTGTTGTCATTCGTAGTAAAGCAGATTAAGCTGAAATTTTCCAAATACTTCCTTTACACTGTCCAAACTTTTCGGTGCTTCTGTCTTGTTTTGTCCAATGCGGCAAATTGGATCTGGCATTCTCAGTCGGATAATGCTGCCATTTACTTGAGCATCCCATGTGATTAAGTTATGGAGTCCACAGAGACAGGCACACACATTAATACACATGTACCCACTCGCTTACTACTGGCTAAATAACATCTCTTATGCCTCTTAAATGAAGGTAAGGTCAGCTTTTAAGCACTTTGCTGTAGCCGCCAGAAGCCAGAAGAGCATGTGGGAATGTGTTTAATGGATAAAGTAATCAAAGCGTGCATGCTTTTTCTTTCTTTTCCTTTCATTTTTTCAGCTGACATTTTATAAAAAAATACAATTTATGCAACGTGCTCATTGTAATCAACAAATCGAAAGTTTTGCAAAGGAAGGAAGAAATTACTCATTGACTGTTTATTATTTATGATCTCATGCACATTCAAACCAAATAAATAGCCCTTGGTAGAGCTACTTTTCCAATAATTGTTTCCTGAACTTTAAGAACATTAATTGTGCATTTTCATAACTACATGTGTATGCATACATTCACACTGAATTGATTTTCTCCTGTTTCTCTCCTTTCAGCCACCCTATCATACCAGATAGAAACAGAGAGCCTGCATGGTGAATTTTTCCATTTGCACTCATGCATGTGTCACAAATGCTGCAGCCTCGGAAAAGCAGAGAATGCTATCTCCGTGTCCTTCGAGTGCAAGCTCCCTTTGTGCCTCTGCATTTGAGGTGATGTTCACTGAGCTCACTCCCCACCGTTGCAACCCTCAGATTGGCCCGATAGCTGTGTACATACAACAACAACACACACTGTCAGCGAGCTTTGACTGGCCGTCGATGTGAAAACGTGGAGAATAATGAGTTATTACAGGGTTATCTGCGTGTATCTCCATGTCATGACTGTGTAAGCGGCTCTGCTAATCTCATTAGATGAGACAAGTTGTTAAAGATGTTTTCTGATTTCCCCCCCACCCTTCTCCTACTGTGTCCACAAATAGATTTCAGATCAGTGTGTTGAGAGGAAATGATTAGTGCTTTTAGCTCCCACAGAAGGCAATTTTCACCAGAGAATTGTGCATGCGGCTGCTGTTAAGTAGCAGAAAACACCTGACTCCCGTTGTTTCTAAATATATGTGCCATAGTTTAAACCCTATCTGCACTGTATACCAGCCCCAAACCATGGTTCACTTACAGGGATGTTGAAAATAAAGTACTTGTTTGTTTAATTCCACTATAATGATGCCCTCAGATCAACAACATCAACGACATATGACTTATCACTATGTAGTTTTTTATGTCCTGAAGACTAAGCCAAAATACAGAAGCAAAAAACTGTGTAAAAAACTAAGTACACTCCATGATTCAACAGCTTGTAGATCAAACTTCAGCAGCAATGGCTTGAAGTCATGCTTTTTTATGTATGATCTTATCAGTCTCTCACATGGTTGTGGAGGAATTTTGTCCCACTCTTCTACACAATATTGGTTCCGTTCCTTGAGGTTTTGGGTGAATCGTTTATGCACAGCTCTTTTGGTCCGACTACAAAATTTCACTTACATTGAGGTCTGGACTGACTGGACCACTTCAACACCTTGACTATTTTTCCTTTTCAGCCATTCTGTTGTGGATTTACTGCTGTACTTGGGATCATTGTCCAGTAGCATGACCCAGTTTTGGCCAAGCTTTAGCTATTGAACAGATGGCTTCACATTTGACTCTTGAATACTTTGCTATAAAGAAGACTTTACAGTCAACGCAATGGCTACAAGCTGTCCAGATTATGCGGCTGCAAAACAAGCCCAAATCATCACAACTCCACCGTTGTACAGTACACTAAGACCAAAAGTATTAATTGTGATTTTGTCTGTCCTTTTACATAAATCATACAGGCAAAATACATTAAAGAAGCAAAAATCTTTCAGTAAATTCACATCTAAAACATTTTTTGCCAAAGGAGGGTCAAAGACATAAGTCAGACATGGCAATTCAGCCATGAAATGTGAAAAGATGGGAAGCTTCTATTTTCGTCGACATGCGTTTGACAACCAGATGGGATCGCTGAAACTCATTTTTGGGCCAGGAAAAGCCACCGAGAGGGCACAGTTGCATTTGTGACAGACAAATTATCATAAGGGTATATTCTCCTGCGGGAAAAGCAACGAGGTAAAGAAAGAGTGACAGACAAAGAGATAGAGAGACCCTGGTTTGCACAGTGAAACCCTAAGACTTGAAACAAATTAGCTGTGAGCTATAGGGCTATAGGGGTTGAAACTGAGATGGGCATGCACAGCCCATCTAAAAGCAGAAGGTTGATGGAATCTTACTGCTTAAATTGGCCCTTTTCTCCAACTTCCCAAATCTACTTGCTTACAGGCATCTGAACAAAAACAGTAAAAACAAAACAAAAACAAAAATAACAAAAAAAGTCCTTTATCTGTTTGTAGCTCATATGTGCACAAACAATGTGCCTAACGTTCATGCACAAAGAGGTTAAATATGTTAGCCTTGTTACATGTGTGCATCTTCTTAACATCCTTTGTTTCCCTGGGGAAGTCAAATCCTTCTCCAGCTTACACAGATAATACCCACAGTCATGTTATACTATTCAACCCACACACATAAATACTATCAGAGTGCAGCATGCACGCACACAGACACACACATAAAGAGTTCAGGAAGCTCATTAGGCACCACACACAGAGCACCTAGTGGGCAGTAGCCCTTTTTCTCCAGCTAACATCAACAACTCTTTTAATCTAAACCACCATTAATGATCCAGAACTAGAGGACGTTTTTGGAAAATAAAAACAAAAAAAAAACCCAACAACAACAAAGAAACTGCCCTAAATGTGTTGCAATCCCTGCTCCTCTCTAGGAATCGCAGTGTTTTTCTGATTAGACTGACTCCTCCTATTATGAGTGTCTTTTAGGGTCAGTGGTCACACCAGCAGCGGCGTCCGAGCTGTTTAACTATGATACCATGCATAAATGTGCCAGGCTGGATGCTGGCTCCAGCGGCGTAAACATATTCTTCTAGCTGTGCCTATGTCACTCTGTGTGTTCCTCTCTCACAACATCTGACACCACTCTTTCCTGTTCTACCGGTTGTGCCAGTAGCCCCTGCAGCCAGGAGCCACACAGGCTTTGTTTAATTCAAGCCAGCACACCGTGCAAACAGACAAAAACAGGAGGGATATGAGCCCCCTTCTCCTTTCCCCTCATCCTCGTTCTCGGGCCAAAACTGAAGACTGACCGCACAACTCAGTTTTGGGGAATGGGACACCACGCTGAACGTGATCCCAACACCTGACTGCGGAATTACCTGCTCGGAGGACGACAGCTGGGGTTGTACATTTATTGAGTGTGTGCGCTTGTACTCTTTTATAGTATGTGTGTATACCTGATTCAGTGTGTGAGCAGCCCATATGCAATGCGTTGAGAGAAACAGAGTAGAGAGACAACAACACTGTCAAAACAGCCCATCCCTGGAGAGCACTGTGTCCTCCTTCCCCTCCTCATGTTTCATACTGTAAACTCTCATTGAGTCAATTACTGTGACAGACTCTTTAGCCACCATGGCCACTTACAGTAAGTGGACGTTGAGACAATTGGGTTATGACATGTTCTGTTGTAAAAATGGTTTGGAAAAGTTCCACTGGCAGCTGCGGCTCGCTTCCAACAAATCAAGTCAACTGGAAATCCCGACAATTGAGAGCTATTTGTGCTACATATCTGAACACAGCATTCAACCTCCGAGGATCAATTGGCTGCAAAACCAATTTAGATCAATCCAATGAAATGTTTTTATATTGATTAGAAAATATGGTAAGTTGTTTAGATGTTGACTTCAGCTACGGAGATTAAAAATGTGTTGACCGAAGTGCACATTAATCAGAGATCCTTCAACTTGGACCTCCTCTGAACGAAAGCATGCCGGCGACACATTTATCCATGCTTTAATCTAGAAAATATATCTTGGCAGGACAAACAAACAGACATATGGATGAAGCTGCCGTCATCTATTCTCATTGTGTCGCAGACAAAAAGAAGAGGGAGGGAAGAAAAAAATGGAGGTCATGGGAGGATAAGAGAGGAGAGGAAAGAAAATAAAAGCAAAAGATGATAAGACTCTCAAAGTTCCTCGGTGTGTGCTATCGTCCCTGGAGAATATTTGAGGCAGGGAGAGGCTCCTGCACAGGAAAATGACACCCCGCATGCTAACTGTGACTTTGCATTCATTGTGAGGAAGACACAAGCATCTTAATGTATTTGGTGACTCATGCAAGCGTTTCATCTCGAACAGACGCTGTTCTGGAGCTCACAAAGGCTCTCAAATGATTTCAGAGCGTGATTTGAAGGAATTAAA
>JAPMNP010678160.1:0-13859 GCA_029874935.1 Atherina boyeri | reverse complement strand
ACACGGGGAGAACATGCAAACTCCACACAGAAAGGCCCTTTCACCAACCTCACCCAGGGTGTGGGTGCCGATGATGCGGAGGCACAAACACACCCTCACACCCACAGCGTCCCCGGCACGAACAGAACCCAGGACTTTCTAGCTGTGAGGTGAGCTGCGCTACCAGCTGCGCCACCATGCCCCTGAAGAAGAGGAATCTTACTAAAGCTTTTAAAAAGCCCTGGATGACAACAAAGCCATTGTGAAGGCACAGGCGGATAGTGAGACTGCACACAGACTAAACACTCGCCCGACCACTTCCATAGAACAGATATATACGCCAGCGCAATGGATCTAAATATCTCCCGATAGACTTCAAGTAATTCCAAAATTGTCCGGGTGAGTTTATGAACATATTCAATGCTATAAATAAGATCCAGGTTAAAAAAACTGTACTTTTCCTTTCAATCTATGTCTAAAAACTCCTAAAAGAACTAATAAAAATATCTTTTGTTTGATTTTATTGTGCATTAAAGCTATGACTGAAAGACATTTACAGATCCAAGAAAACAGCTTGTGTCACCTTTAACATCCACGTGAAACTGTATTGCATCATCTGTTGTCCTGCAGCTGTAAATCCCTGCAAGAGACGGGCCTGCTGACTGGAACGCCAGTGTTCTCATGGAGCCCTCTGCCAGCATATCTTGGCCAGCTGCTTCAAGTAGTTTTATTCCATCCTTGAACCAAGTTACTTCAGCGTTAGGATCTGATATCTCACACCGTAGCGCTATGGGTTCACCAACTTCAACAAACTTGTTCCTCTCAGCTTCACAAAGTGGTGTAATTCTCACGGGCGGAGTTGGGATTGCTTGAGGTAACATCAAAAAAAAGTTTTATCACTACTACTGACTACAACAGAAATGATTCCTTAAAAAAACATAAGAGCAAAATCTCAAATCAAGATTAGTCATGCCAAAAGAAAGAAATAATAAAGTAAATCTTCTAAATATGTCCTCAGTTATTAGTAATTTTAAGCTGAGGTATCTTTGGTTAGACTTGGGATAACTGGGCATTTGAATGAAGATTTAAAACTAATATATTTTCTGATTCAGTTTTACTTTTACTAAAGTAGTTTTAGTAAGGACATAAATCTGGTGAATTAATACATAAATTGCCAAAATGTCAAGGATTGCCAAAAGCAATCTTTTCATTTTACACAATGTCAACATTGTGCCCGTCCTTTTTTTTTTTTTTTTGATAATGCTAACCATTTAAATCACCTTCAACAGCCACCTTATTTGCAGTGACTCTGTCACTCCAGTGACTGTCACATGTCCTTGACAGATAGCCGTCCTCTGATCGGACAGTAGACACTTGCTTGGTAGGGTCAAGCTCTGTAAATTGTGTGGATGATCTCTGAGCATAGTTAACTCTGCTTTCCTCTTGGTCCTCTGTGGTCTCCATTGAGTACTGACACTCTGTTTGAGCTGTTGCTTCCTGACTTGGTCGACCCAGGAGCTCGGAGGGGTTAGATACTCTTTGTCCTGTGTGATAGAGGTTATCCAATTTGACATATCCAGACAGGTTGAGATGCTCTACTTGGAAAGTTTCAACCTCTTTACTATCAGACAAGTCCAAAGGTTGAAGGGATTCTGCATTGGCGAAATCACAGACCTTCTCTGATAGAACAGTCGATGTCTGTAAGGGTCTGTTCAACTCCTCTGATTGGTCAGTTGCAGTCCATGAAGAGTCACAGGGCCTCACCGAGGAGACACTTTCAGTTTGTGAGGAACCTACAAGTTTCTCTAAAAGGGGACCACAGTGTCCCTCTGATAGGACAGTAGCATTCTGTAAGGATTTATAGGACTCCTCTGATTTGACATTTGCAGCCTGCAAGGTTTCAAATGGTGTCTCCGACTGAGGAGTTGCAGCTTTTGAGGAGTTATAAAACTTGTCTGGTTTGATTGTTGAAATCTGTAAGGTGTTAGTATGGCATTCTGACGTAGTAGCTGAAGTCAGGTGGGGGTCACCTAGCTCTGATTTCACAGTCGGGGTCTTTGCTGAGCTATGTACCTGCTCTGACTGAACAGTTAGTATCTGGGGAGTAGATCCGTCTGAGTCAGTTGAGGTTCGTAAACGGTTACAACACTCATCTGTGTGTCCAGCTGTCTCCAGGGAATTCTGAAGTTCTTCGGATGGGACATCTGTATGCTGTATGTAGTGAATGAATTCCTCACCTTGTGCTTCTGTGGACTGTTTTGTGTCATGGTGTTTGTCAGTTTGCACCGTTTGCTTTACAGAGTTACAGGACAGTGGAGGTTGGGCATTATTTATTTGCTGGTTGTCATCAAACTCCTTCGGCTGCATTGTTGAAATGCAGTCAGTCATAAAATCGCACGCTGCATGAAAAGTTGGCATATGCCTGGTATGGTCTTCATGCATATCTCCTCCCATGTCAGCGAAGCTGCCAGAATTGTATTTTGAGGACATCTGGATGGCCTGAACAGAAAAAGCCTCTTCGGTGGACTTGTTCCTCTCTTGGTCAGAGGAGAGCCTTGGCGATGTAGCTATAAGCATTGTGATGTACACAGAGAGAAGTGTTCAGTTGTTGGTGGTCTCAATACTTCTTCTCAAAACAGAATTTTACAGTAGTGCGGGTTAGCATGGAGTTATGGGAAATCCATTGCAAAGACAAACAAGAGGTTCGACCAGGATTGGTCTGAAAGTGAGCTCCTATATGTATCCCTACTTGTCTTACCATCAATCTGTGTATTAATGCCTTAAAACCTAAAAGGCTCATTAATTACATCTTTTAGGATAAGAGTTCGTTGTCATTGCAACGGGGAGAGGTTCGGGGCAGCAATGTGAATGAGAAGATCTGAAGATGAATAAGACATAAGATGGAATTTAAGAGTTGCAAGTTACAAGCAAAGATGGCTGTTAACATGAAGAATGAAAAACAGACACAACATATAATGTTAGTATGACCAGCAGCTACACATCTACGAAAACAATCATGTATGATTAAGAGCCAAAAAAAAACCAGCAGTAAAATGACCTGAGACCAGGGATGACAATGTGATACAAAGCAATTCTCTAAAGGAAAAAAAAAAAGAGATTTACAGATGGCTCAGATGATCGAGCATACAGTGAAATACACCACTACTGTTAGTGGCATTTATGTGCTGGGTTAACATGGATGACTGATGTTGAAATATCAAATCACCTTTGACATCCACAGTGTATTGGGCTGATGCATCAGCTACCTCACCAATCTCATCACCATAGTGACACTGCCCTGCTGTTCGGACAAAGCCAAAGAGAAAACAGTGAGCTGGGTGATAGCTTTACCAATGCAACTAAATTCTTGATTCTTAAATATGCTGGTACAATGAAGGTAAACACCTTTCATGTCCTCATTTAACTGTGCATCACCAGGTGTATCGCAACCAAACCTGCTATCGTCAGACACGTATTGCGACTGGAACGGCAAGATTTGGCAGCTGCTCTGTGACTCGCTGCCAACTTCCCTTTTTGGATATATCTGGGTTCCATCTTTGTACCAACAGGCTTTGGCAATGGGATCTGAAATCTCAAACTGCTGAACAATTGGGCAGTGTCCTTCGGCAGACTTGGTCTTCTCATCTGGGTCAAGCAGTTTTGTGGGAGGTGACACTACAAACAATCATTGGGGGATAATTTCAGTGCACATCATCCTAAATTTTAGGGGAAAAAGCTAACTTTAAAGAGAAACTGTGACAGATATGTACAAAGAGCAAAAACAAGAAAGAGTTAGTTAACTACACATACAAAACACATTTGCAAATAAGAAGATCACCTTGATGTTTTACTATTAATTGGGCAACATCATCTGCTGTTGCGCAGTAGTATGCTCCAGAGTTTGAAGGATGAGTTGGCTCAATAACAAGTGTCTCCTTGATGCCTCCCATTTCAAAATCAGGCTCTCTATCAAAATAGGAGTCTGTCTCCCTCTGCCATGACACCTGGAAAGCAGGGTCTGAGGTTTCACAGGCTGGTTCAGTGGGGTAGGTTGCTTCGAGTGACTGCATCTCCACAACCTCCGGTGAGGGCGACAATGGCAACGTCGGAGCTAAAGATGATGATTCATAATATAACTGGACTGAACAGTTCAAATTTACACTCTGAAGAAAGGGGTTAAAGCGTCAGCCTCCCAAAACAGGGAACTATCTAGAATTTAGCTTTATGTAGAGAGTCAAGAGTTTAATTTCATTCATATATATTCATTTTGTAAGTAGGGATTAATTTCTACTATGATTTAAGAGTTTCACCATCACAGAAAGCACCACTCAAACATATATATGCATATTATCAGCATTAGTTGCATGTAGTCTCCAAAAAGCTCTAAGAATTGCTCTAAAAATTAGGCAATTTAAAGTAAGAAAAAAAAACAAAAAAAAAAAAAATCACCTTTAATGTCCACTGTGAAGTGGATATTGTCATCAGAAGTTTCACAGCTGTATAGCCCTGAGTGTAAGAGCTCAGCAGATGGTATAATGAGTCTCCGTGATGTGCCATTACTCTGTATTTCCCAACCCCTCTGCGGGCAGAGTTTTTTACCATCTTTATACCAGCAGACTGGCACTGAGGAGTCTGCAACCTTAACCTCCAACATCAAAGGTTTGCCCACTTCAAGTGATTTGGCTCGCTCAGCGTCAAAGATAGCAGAATAGGTCACTGGTAGAGCTAGCATTGGGAATTCAGGACAGCTAAGTAAACTTAGGGCAGTGGAAACGGATACTTTACAAAAATGGAACTGCTGAGCAGAAGATAAAAAAGGGCTTTGGAGACTTTAAGTTTCATAGAGAGCCACAGCAGTCACAAAAAGAGTGAATGTAAATAGTCATCGCCGAAGGGATTAACAGTTCTTTAAGGTTATGTGCATGAAACAGTTCTTCAAACCACATAGTTGAAGCAGGGATTGTTAGTGGCACATATAAAGAGGGGTTTGTGTTATGATATAAGCGCTTGAGATAAGAAGTGTAAAGTCACCTTTAATCTCCACTTGAAACTCCACGGTATCATCCAGTGTGGTGCATCTGTACAAACCAGAGTGGTACAGCTCTGCAGACTGAATAACTAATGTCCTTGTGTTGCCCACTGAGTGGGTTTCTGTTCCAGGGTTTGAAATGAGTTGCGTTTCATCCTTGAACCAGGACACTTGGGCCTCGGGGTCCGACACCACACATTGCAGAACTATAGGGCAGCCAGCTGCGATCGACTTGGTCTTCATGTCTTCGGGGATAGCCGAGAACTTCATAGGTGGAGCTATAGATATGTTTAGATTTCATGTCAACCTTATATCAACCTCATGCCAGTCATTTAGATTATTCTAATCTATTTACTGACAGATAAATTGCTAACATGCTGTAGTCTTGTGAAAGATGAAAACTTAGCAGCACATTTAATTAGTGCCAAGAAGAAAAGGCAACAGAGCGCCAGACAACACACAAGAGTGTCCTAAGAGTTAGTTGCTTTGCTGAGTATGGAGCTTGTTAATGTTTCACATGACGTAAGGTAAACAAATCACCTTTGATGTCCACACTGAATGTGACGGAGTCACCCTTTGTCTTGCAGCAGTACAAGCCAGCGTGGGCAACTTCTGCTGACTGGACAACCAGTTTCCTCGCCAAGCCATCTGTTATAATATCTACTCCACTTTGAGGATGGAGATTTGACCCATCTTTGTGCCAGTGCACCTGGGCAGAAGGATCTGAGAGCTCACATTGTAAAACAATTGGGCAGCCTGTTTGGATGGTTTTGTTCCTCTCAGCATCTGGAATTGCCGAAAACCTCACAGGTGGTGCTATGGATATTTACATATTGCAAGGGATTGTTAAGTTGTAAAACTTGCGTTTTCATAAAAGAAGAATATGCATCTTTTATTGTAGGAAAAGATAAAGAAAAGTGCAAACAAATGACATGAAGATGGTTAGTTTCAATGGAAAACACAACTGGAACAAACACAAGCCACTTACCCTCCACTTCCACATTGAACCTGATGACATCATCAATGGCATCACAGCAGTACACTCCTGAATGTGAAAATTCAGCTGATTGAATCACGATTCGTCGCATGGTGCCTTCTGATTGGATATGAAGGCCCTCGATCGTTTGTAGCTCAACCCCATTCTTGTACCAGTGCACTGGAGCTGCAGGGTCAGACAGCTCACAGTAGAGCACAATGGGGTTCCCAATTTCAACAAATTTGTTTCGATCCATTTCAGACAGTGGTGAAAACTTCACCAGTGGAGCTGCAAATGTTTAGACAAAAATTAAGGAATTTTATAAAAAGAAAACAAAGATTTTTTTTTTTTTTTTTACAAATGAGCAAATACACAGAAAACATACCTTGAATATACAGTGCCGCAGAATCCCGGATACCGTAGGCAATAAATGTAATCTCTGCTCCATTATCTGTATCACGCACTCCTCGAATCCGGAGAGATTGGTGTGTTCTTGACCGACGCATGGAGAAACGCTCATCTTCCTGGAGCTGAGTCCCATTTAAGAACCATGTACCAATAACTGAAGCAGACAGTTCAATGGAGAAGAGGGCGTCTTGCCCCTCTGGCACCAAGGCATCCTGCAAAGGAGCTTGTATTCTTGCCACAGGAACTGGAGAAGGAAAATCCCATGTGGTGATTGAAAAACAAAATCATTGTTGATTCAACACAGCTGTTTTATCATGATTAACTTACCTAAGTGAACAGTTCTGGGGAACTCAACATTGTTGCTTTTTCCATATTTGTTTACGCTGCAAATGCGAAAACGGTAATCGGCTTCACATGGAACGCTGTCACCCAAGATCTCCACAGACGTTGCCGAGTCAGTGGTAAGACACTGAAGCCACTCCTGCGAGCCAGTGCCTACTTCTTGTCGTTCAAGCACATATCCAGACGGGGGGTTCTTTCTTGAGTCCGGAGCAGGAACCCATGAGAGAAGAGCTGCATTAGCACGCTCCGTATTGATCTGAACTCCAACTGGACAACTGGGAGGACAATGCCTGGCCGCTAAAACAAAAGCACATTATGCACATATGTTTCTATGGATGTCTAAAGAACATTCATTAGTTTTCATGCCAACCCGATGAAGAAGCCCACCTTTAACTCGTAGCTGGGAGGAAGTCTTGGATCTGCCCACAAGGAAAGTGACAAGGCCAGAGTCTTGGGGCATTGTGTTAACAAAAACCAGGATGTGAGTTCGACCAAAGGACTTAAGAATGGTCTGATGGGTTTCCCGCAGCTCTATGCCATCTTTGTACCAATGTATGTCCATCTCTTCTTTTTCCACTTCAACACAAAAGGCAGCGTTCTCACCTTCCAAGACATCCACTTTTCTTGGAAGCTTCCGCAAAATTGTACCTGCAAGAAAACATGAAAATTCTGTTTCAGATTTATAAAGCGTGAACCAGTGGTGGACTGGTAACCTATCCAGGTTGTACTCGTCTGATAGCTGCTGGGATAGGCCAAGAATATACTTGCTTTTGAACCTTTTGTTCACATTGGCAACCGGCTCTGTTCACATACTTGCTCCTGTACTTACAGTTGTCAGATTATGATTCCATTGGGAGGCACATGAGAGAACTCAGACAATATATTGAACTGCCATATTTGTAGGAGGTAAATAATACTGTTTGTTATTCAGCTTCTGTGACAAGCATATTTATTGTTGTGCAGTAATGAAGATGTGGAAGACATCAGCTTTTCTAAACTTTCCATAGTTTTTACCTCTGTCCACTCTGTGACCGCACAACCTGTCAAACTGGTCCTTACACTGCCCCCACTGGCTGTTACTCTCAAATTGCAGCTTGCAAAAGTCCAATGTACAGTTCTGAGGACGTACCCAAACAACGTGTGACAATTCACGGCCCTGTCATTATGCTTCTTATTGATTATGCGCCCTGGCTCCTTAGCCATAGGGATATCCCTTTGGCTGAATGGTCAGTGGGCATGACTCTTACCCAGCAGGCTGGGATTCAAAACCTCTAATTTAAATATAATTTTTTTAATGAAATGCTGTACTGTCATTCTGCACCCCTCTAAACGCCCCATGGAGGTATACTTTTTGTTAAATATAGCTTTTAATAAAAATGTTCCCTATTCAAAGTTTAAAGGTTGAATATGAAACAATATGGAAGCTATATATATATTTTTTAATAATATCTCCACAGGGTGTTTAGAGGGGTGCAGAATGGAAGTACAGCATTTCCTTCACAAATTACATTTGAATTAAAATGAAATAAAATTCTAATTTTAACGGGCACGACAATGCCGTTATGTTTACCTCTACCAGCCAATAGCGGCCGCCATTACGGGTTGCTGAATACGCTCTCTGTGTTCCAACAATATGTTCGGCACACCTTGGCTGGCACTGGGAAACATGCTGCAGTCGGCAAGTCAAGTAGCTGCTTCAGAGCCCCGGAGATATCGTTATCTGTCTCAGGAGAGGAGAGACCGGAGAAGAGCAGAAACTAGAGTAAATTTAGGAGAAGCTACACTAGATGGACCCAAATAGAAAACTTCCACGGCATCAAAACACACACGGAAACGGCTACTTTCCTCCTGGATCGGTAAGCCACTTGCTAACTTGGCTAACGTTAGCTGTCAATTAAACTGGAAGTTGGAATGATGTTTGTATTGTTGTAACTACAGCCTAGACACACTAGATGGCGCTATCATGTTCATATACCATATTCAACCTTTAGAGTCAAACAATAATAATCCTGTCATGGTTAATGACAAGTTTGTTATCATTTTGTAGATGTGTCAAATGCTGACCACAAAACCTGTCTCTCCATAAAATGGCTTTTAGTGTGTGTTTCTGTCATACCGATGACTTGACTGCACAAGAAAACAAATCTTAATCAGCCAGGAATTTAGGACTTACATGTACATATGTCTTGTGACATCTTTTTGAAAAAATTTAATTTCATTTAATTTCATTTGTCACAAATTTGTGTCTAATTCTAAGTATTTGCTCTTATAAGTATGGGAAATATCTAAGGGTAGTATCATTGTTTCATCAGTATTGCTGAGCCAATACTGGGAGTAATAGAGAAGCCCCTTTTCCAAATGTGAAAATGAGCTTAAACAAACATTAAACAGGGTTTCCCAGCAAGAGAAGAAAACCAATTTAATGTAATCAAAAATTTAAATCTGTGTTTGCATCGCACAACCACACAAAACAGGATAAGCTTATGTTATACTGTAGCTTTACCAGGCGAGCCATCAGAAATGGATTTACCTTTTACAGCTACTTCTGCTATACTTCTACCCCCGTCAGGCATCTCACAGAGGTAAATCCCATCATCATCAACTCCAATGTCCCGGATAGTAAGTCGTCGTTTTGTTCCCCACTCCTCCATTCCATATTTGGCCCCTGGCTGCAGTCGTCTGTCCTCCAGATACCATGTGATGGGAACAGAGTCTTCTGGAACTTCACACTCAAGAACAGCTAAATCTCGTTCCCATACTTCTAGATCAATGAGAGGCTGCTTAAACCGCACTGGCGGCTCTGAGATCAAAAGGAGAGGAAGAGCAACACTTTGATTAAGACAATACAACTTCTATCGTTATTAAAATAAGAGAGAAATTAAGATACTTATATTTCATTCTATCTATAGAAGGACATTAGTAGCTCTTTATTAGTGTACATAGTTTAAGCAATTTGAGCCTGCGAAAACTCACAAATCATGCATGTCCTCGTAGTAATGCTGCAAATTGAAATATGATTCACAGCAAATTCCAGTTATACAAACAAGAGAAGCAAAATTGTAGGACAAGAGACTTATTTAGTTGAGGAATGGAAAGGTTATAAACACATTAGGGTGCTAGATGGGGAATAAACTGTTTGTAACTGACACCATCAGACAGTACCAGACAGTTGTAAACAACAGAATGTGGACTGTATTTAGTGATCTATGTGCAAAGCCATCATCTCCATATCTTCCTAATGTTTTAAAAAGACCAGTGAGACACACGACCAACCGATGGCACCATAGGTTCACTGTCCTCCATTTGAATTACTTTTATGTTTAACCATTCAGTTTTAACATTTAATCACCGACCATTAATCCTGTCAATGTCATCTTCTCAATCTATTACCTAAACACTGTAATACTTTGATGGTGCCATGAGTTTGGACTTCTCTGGTCCATGTGAGAAATACGATCCCCCTCCGAAGGACGTCACATGGACACCCACCCCAAGACCTTTCACAGGCTAAGTGACTTTGCAGACATCATGCTGCTGTTGAAATCAACCTCAGGCTGATGAACTTAGCTTGTTTAGACATTTCTGGGGTCAAATTTCCGTTCATTAATTAATTTCATGAATACCCCAGTAAACCAAGGACAGCTGAATGATGGATCATATTTTAGGGGTCCAATTGGCCAATTGATGCGAAGAGAAATACTTAACATGCCACTTAATAAGTTCCAAATGTAGGCATCTGTGATGTCCAAATGGGTCATAAAGTCAGAATTAATTAAGAGTTACTATTGTAACAGAAATGAGCAGATTCTGTATTGACAATATGCTTCAGGTGATTGTATTATTTCATATTTGTAAGGTTTCCATGGTGAGGCATGACATAATCTAGCAGGAAAACCTTTATAAATTAATATTTTCCCATCCCTCTTTGGCCTTACCCCAATAAATGATCTCAGTGCACTTCTTTATCTCACTGACATCATCCTAGTATCAAATGGACCGAAATTTGATCCAAGAACGCACCACTCCCTACTCACTCCTTTACTCACGGAAAAACAGGCATCACAGGCTTGGACCACGTCTGCATTTACTTTTTCTTCACATTTGCATGATAATAAAAAGTTCTGGAGCCACTGTAAATGAGTTAGACTTACCCTTGACGGAGAGATGTACAGCACTGAGGGTTTGCCCTGCAGTGTTGGATGCAGCACAGACATAAACTCCGTTATCCTTTTGCTTACAATACAGAACTTTAAGTGTGAAGTATCCCTCTCTGTCCTCATATAACAAGTAGCGCCTTCCAGACAGTAAGAGTCTGCCATCTTTCCTCCAGATTATCTCTGGTTTGGGTTTACCAGTCACAAAGCAGCGGAATTTGGCATGTTTTCCTTCAGTCACTGCAAACATTTTGACTTTCGTTGACTTGGTCATGGAGTCGTCTTTTAGTCTGTTTGGCACTTGTCTGCCACTCCTCTGTTTTCCCTGGTGGGCCTTCCAGTGGCCATTTGTGTAGCCGTTCCGGTTTCCTTCATCTTCATGTCCTGGCCCTGCATCAACAAGCAACACAGCTCCTGCAAGCGCTTCCCCAAACTCATTCCTAGCTTTGCATGTATATACACCTCCATCTGGAGCTCGAGTCTTAAAGATTTTGAGCTGGAACCATCCACCGTCCTGGTAGCCCACACTGAAATGTGTGCTCTCAAATATCTCGTTGAGTTTTCGGCCATCCTTTTCCCAAACAACATCTGGCCGTGGGCTTCCCCAAAGCTTGCAGGAGAATACTGCATCCTCTCCTCGGCCAACACGAGTGGAAAGGGGCTTGATGAGGAATCGCGGCTTATTCTCTTCACGGAGCTCCATTTCTTGTGCCTCGCCTTCCACTTTCAGTGTGGCGGCCGCATACGTTTCCCCAATGCTGTTCTTTGCTTTGCATATGTATTGGCCACTGTCCTCAATTGTAACAGCTGAAATGATTAGGTTGTAAACATTGCCATCTTCAAAGACTCTGTATCGTCCCTGTGGGTCAATCTTTTCATTGTTTCTCTCCCAGATGACGGCGGGCCTTGGATCACCACCGATTTGACACTTTAAGACTGCGTCAGTCCCACTTTGGACCATAACGGGTCTTGGATAGGCAAAGAAACGTGGTGCACCACCAAAGACGTCCATGTCTGCTTCTTGGACAGCTTCCCTTCACCTCAAGAAGTCCAAGGAAGTAACAAGAGGCTGTTTACCTTGGCAAGACCTTCCAACTTCTGCACTGCAAGTTTCTAAAGACACAACAAAGGGGGTTAATTTGATATGAAACAGCCCATGTAGTTCAGATTAATTAGGAAAGGAAGTCAAGAACATTTTTTGCCCTCGTATGTAATAGATGATTCAACCATTAATTATGCATTTAACGATGTCATACTTTCAGGTTTCTGGAGGGAAATTAGTTCTTTTTATTATCATTCCAACACTCTCTCTTCCCCCTCTTTGAGTGCTTGTGTTTCAGCACAAACAGATGCAATGATTATTAGAGCTAATTGAATTAGATCTGTCTGCATGAGAGAAAAACACAGCCTCGCAGTGAGAGGCTGAACGGCACAGTCCCACTGCAGCAGCAGCCACAACACATAGCCAGTACAGCTGGTGCTGTATTTCAATGGGAAAGTGCTTAATATAGTAAACCCTAAATAAAGCCCTGAGAGGGAGTGTGTGTCAGGTATCACAAAGATGACTCAAAAACCTGCACGCTCACACAAACACCAGCCAAAACCTCACAATCTGCCCATGGAGAAAAACTTACAGTAAAAAATGCTGAACCTCCATAACAGCCTTGATCTCAGTGTGTTGTAACTTCTTTTTTTAAAATGCATCTGAAATGATCATTTGTCTGTAAATCTGTTTCTTAGTCTGTATCTTACGGTTGCCCATAAGTGTCACAGCAATACAAAAGCCACAACACAACAACATTAACCACAAAAGCTGAAACCGAAGTATGAAGTGGGAACGCAACATGAAGTTAATTAAACACTGATGGTAAGTAATGTATAATAATTTTGGTGTGCACTGTTATAAATGTTGTTAACTTCGATGTTTAAGTAAAGAATTATTGCATGTTTGATGTTGTAATGTGGCCTAAGTCTCCCGCTTCTCATCTATTTGGACAACAAATAGCCCATTTCCTGTTATGTTCCCATTTCATGCGGCGTATCTTCCGGGGAAAAAAAAAAAAATCAGTGTAACTTCCGTTGCTGCTTTTCTGTTGTGTTGTGTTTATTGTTTTTGTGGTTATTGTTGTTGTTGTGGATAATTTCTATTTATTTATTTGTTTATTTTTAATAGGGACGGTGCATATTAATGAACTTCAACAAGTTGTAGCGTAAATATGCCAAATTGTAGCACCAGTGTTAATTTACATCTGCAGTCCCTAGGTGCCAAAAACAATAGAAAAAACGCAAAGCATTATATTAGAAACTAGACAAAAACAAAACAAACAAACAGAGAGAGAAATAGAGAAAAAAAAACAGAAATAAAACACACAACACGTCACTGATATTGTTGTGTTGTGGTTATTGTTGTTGTGTTGTGGTTTATTTTGTATTGCTGTGACACTTCTGGGCCACCGTAGCATCTTATCATTTAAAGAATATACCTGTGAGCTGGATGAATGTGTTTTGCAAAACATTCAAATTGTGACTGTATGCAGGAAAGCTCCAAATGACAGGAATGCCCTGTTAAGATATTTTCATAATTACTTCATTATTTTCAAACACTGCGGCATTAAAAATAGAATTTCAGATGGTGTTTTAGAATTATAACCACCAGGGATTAAGCAGATGAAAATGTAAAAGTGCAATAAAGGTACAGTTGCCTTTAATACACTCAACTCATAATGTCATGATAAAGTAATGTTCTGTCTTCTTGTATTATTTGAGTTTTTAGGACTACTGGCCGGTGGCACAGAGGTTGCTGGATGCTTTCCGTCTCTGCATAGACACTGTTAAGGTACTTAAAGTTACACCGCGTAACTTTTAGGTTTATCTCTCTCTAGAGGCCAAAAAACGTTAAATGTCGCAAAACAGCCCGCGGAGCTCCCCCCCTCCCCTCCCCCCAAAGTCTGTAGTTAATCGTTGCAATGTT
>JAPMNP010678087.1:0-10895 GCA_029874935.1 Atherina boyeri | reverse complement strand
TGACTGACTCATCAACCTATCTCTCTCTCTCACTCACTCTCACACACAAACACACACAAATATATTTTTACCTAAACGTATTAAAGTTACAGTAATGCTTTACATAGGGAGTAAAAGTGCAGTTGAAAAATCTACTTTTTATGGTTATGTAAGAGCCTGCACTTTAATCCCATATTCATTAAACTGTTACCTAGATATATTTTTAGTATAAAATAGAAATAAAACTGAAATTATGTCAGACTTCAGATACTTCTATTTTACATGTATATACATTTTACATGTTGCTTCAAAGTTTTTACAGCTGTTTATCACTTTATATAACATCATGGGAACAAACATGCACGCTCCCATTTCAGTGCTTCATTTGTGAGGCAAAAGTAATCACATTCACTTCTGCCTTATCTCATCATTTTTTTCCCATTTCCTCCAGCCCCAGGCCTCCCATCCCTCTGTTTCTGCTTCTGAGTGAGGAACAGGCTGCACTGCTCATCCAGGCTTTCTGGAGGGGATATAAGGTACACTAGACAATGTTGTTTACAGGCTTTCTGTACAATCACATGTAAAAGAACTACAGTGGGGAATGCAGAGAAACCACAGTAGTGGGAATTCAATTGTAAATCCTGAGACATGGTTGAAAAGTCTCAAAAAGTAGTTAAGATAGAAAAGAACTTTTGGAAAAACAGGGAAAGATTTACATTGTATACATTTTACCTCACATATTTATATGACTCTAGCAATACACTTTTATTTAAAATTGACTGAGGATATCAGTGTGAACAAAAGAGGATTTTGAAGAAGAAGAAAGCTTAAAAGAATAATACGGTAAATCCACAAGGTTTTCTTCCTGTGTGTGTGTGTGTGTGTGTGGTCATGTTAGGTTACGATGGATACCCTCCTGTGTGTGCTTTAGCCCACTGTGTGATCTTGTTGTATAATACCATCTTGCTGAAAAGCCCCTCTTCCACAGGGGCTGCAGTTTCATTCAGCAGCTGATTATGTCATCAGTGATGCCATGCTTTAATTCCTTCCTGTGTGGGCGTTGTGGTACTCTGATATAAATAGTCATACACAGACACAGCCAGAGGCAAACAGCAGCATTTTCGCCTCACCAGCACACACAGATTCTGTAAGGAAAGGACAAGCAAGGGTCATGTTTTGTTTGTGTCATTGGAAGGTCTTAATTTACAAGTGCTTTTGCTATGATTCAGCTTCAACTTCTCTGTTGGAACCACTGAGAGAAAAATATGCCAGCTGTTATGTCATGTATCATTACATGACATGATAAATGTGCTCAAGCATGTCATTAATTTGTGGGTGTGTGCATAGAAGATGTATCCACTGCATCTGTGCAAGCATCAATTTTTGACTGCAGAAGTAACAGCAGGGGGCAACACTCCCTCTTTTTAGCCTTTTGCAGCACACCATCTCATTGACTTCCGCTCACGTGGTGGCAGCAGTGAGCCAGCCACTTGTCTTTCCTTACTGTGTTTACTCTAAAATGAGAGAGGGTTCAGAAGGGCCACTGATAGCAATGTAGACAGGCACCCCAAGGGATCTAGAGGAAGAGAGAGACACAGCCAGAAAGAGACATATAGTCAGTGGGGAGGGAGCAGAGGATTTTGTAGAAGGATGAATCTATGTTTGGAACATTCTCAGTTGGATGACAAAAGGGAGGGGAGAAGCAAGCTGATGTTGCACAGTAGTGCCAGATTAGGAATGGGACAAGATGGACGGAAATGGGGCTTTGTGAACATCCACAGTAACTAAAAAGTACAAAGGTGGAGGCTGAGAAAATACAGCACAGTTTAAATCTGTAGTTAAAGATTGGCTTCTCAAAGACTCAGAGGGTCATGACATATTTAAGGCGCACAAGGTGGAGGCATTTTAGGTTTACAAAGTCCTGACAGGCACTGTTGTGTGTCACAACTGCTGTTTGCTGGACCTGGAAAAAAACAGCAGTTACAAAAAGCAGCAGAGCAGAGAAGAGGACATCCAGACAAACAACTGTGACGTCTACTGTGAAGCCTTAAAAGTACAGTGACGCTATTACTGAGATGTGTAGCAGCCACTATTTGATGATTAAACATACTGATTTATTGTCCCCATATTTAAATGTATTCACATAATTCTCCAATAAGGACATTGTTCTTCACAGATCCCATATCTTGGTGATCAATGACAAGCTTCATGTCACTTAAATATGCCCCAGTGTGAGATTTTTAAGTACTGCTGAATATTTTCTGGGGTTTATTAGAGTATAATAGGATTATGGGATTTTGTGCTACAATATACGAGGAGTATAGGATCAGTCTACGCCGTTCTCCTCACCCCCATCCCCTTAACATGCACCCTCTCTTTTCCCCTCACTCTCTTGGCTGTTATATAACCAGCCTGACGCAGCGCTGACTCCCTGACTGCAGTGAAAGTGTATATTTGAGTAAGTGTGTTCTGGTAAGAAAGACAGACAGATTGAAGCCCAGGAAGCAGGGATGGAGAGTATTTTCATCAAGTGGAATTTTTATCCCTCCATTATTAATCTCTGTCAGCACAACACTGACGACTGAAAAAGAGCACCAGTGGAAATGATGCACACAGCCAGTCACTCACACAAACTAACTCACATCTATGACCCAGACAATGCAACTGTCTCTGGTTTCACTCATGTATGAATTTAAAGACCAGCTAGGCCTCAACATATTGCATAATCTTCTTTACACCGTGTGCCTTATCCCAACTCTAATCCATTCATCCATGCCTGCTGCTGTAATGCACACATGTATGCTGTATATGCACATACTCTCACACACTTTCTACTTATAAGGATTACTCAAGTCTGGTCAGCTGAGTTAGAGCAGAGTAGCTGTTGTGTAATAAACTACAATTAAACTGTCAATATCATGAGGTTGTGGTCAGGTAGAGGATTGCTTTTATTTCAGCCATATATACTTTCTCAATTTGCAGGTTCCTTAGGATTTATTGAGCAAACACACACTGTAGCTGGGCAGCTAAATCTTTTCCCCTTCTCCACTTCTAGAAAATAAGAAAACACGTCGTATCATCGGCGAGTCCAATAAAACTGAGCTCAAATCGGCTGAGATTTTACTTCGTTTCTGTTTTTTTGTCACATTTTTTTAAGATGTAAACTTGACGGTTATTATTTAAAAAAAATGTTTTTCTGACTTTCATTTTTCTGTGGTAATAAATACAAACCCTCGTTTTCTATTTGTTGTGTGTTGTAGCGTAGCTTAGCTTTACTTAGTTTAGCTTGGCTTGGCTTTACCCAAAATTAAGAATTTGGTTTTTAAAGCTCTCCTTGTTTTCATTTCCACAGTAGTTGTCTAGTGCAGGGGTATGCAAGTTTGGTTCTAAAGAGCCGCAGTCCTGCAAGTTTGAGAGGTTTCCCCGTTTCAACACACCTGAATCAAATGAATGAGTCACTGAGCAGAATTTGATAAGCTGGTGGATCCATTTAATCTGAATCAGGTGTGTTATGGCAGCAAAATATCAAAAGTTCTGTGGCTCTTTAGGGCCAAACCTGCCTACCCCTGGCAGCATCTTCTGATACTTTCCAATAAATCCTTAACTTCTTTATCTGCTCTCCATCCTCCATGCATCTTGACAGTAGGATCTCAACCAGTAGGTTTAGGATTATTATTGCTATCATTATATTTATTGTTGTTATTATTAGTTTATCAGTTATCAGTTTTATCAGGTAATTTAAATCTTTGTCTTGGTCTTATGATGGATACCCTCCCTCTTGCCCGGAATCCAGCTCTCAACCTCCCACAATCCTAAATTGAATGAAATATGAAGAAAATGCATAGATGGATTTCAGGTTTATTATTGTTGTTGGTTTGGCACGCCCAGTTTTTGTTGCTTCAAGAAATGGGGCATTGCTTGAACTGTTGGTATTCCACTCAATATAATAGAGATGACTGAGAGAATTTTGCACCCTCACACACACATGCACACACACAGTCACACCATAGAACTGTATAGTCAATAGCAGAAGTAGGTCTTTGATTCCAGTTGAATGATCTGAGGGCAGCATTAGATGAAAGGTTTGAATTGAGGTTCAGAGTTAAGTCAGTTGACCGATCACGTGCAGCGATATTCATGCGGAAAAAAATGTCACATGCACTCAGGATATTCAATAACCTGCTTTGATATAGGGAGTACAAGGTTGTATTTACCTGTTTGTGTTTTACACAAGCACCATAGGGTCACTGCAGCCACTTCCTGGCATGAGTCTACAGAGGCATGTATCACATCACAAGCTACTGGGCTGGTTTAGCCTTGATGGAGGCATCGGTCAACATAAAGACTGATGGAGTGTGAGGAGAAGATAGAGTAAGGTGGTGTTGTGTCTTAATGTGACTTTTCCATGTTGGTGATATTGCTGCAGCTAAACAGAAGCCTTTGTGCTGTAGAGTGTGAGACTAGAGGAGGTGCTCAGTCTCACAGGCAGCTTTACACAGAAAGTAGAGCAGCTTGAAAGGATGTGCACTGGGGCTGAAGTATGTGTTTGAGAAAGAGTGTGCACAATTATGCAATTTGTGGGTGTGTGGTTTGTGTATGGAGTTCAGCTTGTGTTGCTGTTGGTGTCTTTGTTGTGAGAAGATTTTGGTTGGACTTGAGATGGCGTCGTCCATTCTTCCTATTTTTTTTTTCTCCTACTGTGTTAGTCTTTAGATATTTGCATCTCGTTTTTGCATCTCGAGTAATACATGTGGATGCTGGTGGTCCTGCAATGTCTTGACAATTTTTCTAATCACTCTTATCCATGCCTTCATGCATTGTACACAATATAAGAGGAGTGACTCACATGCACTACACCAGACTCTGCCACGTGTGCAGTGACAAGAGTGATTATAACAGCATACTGAGTTCACAAACAGCCATAGATGAATCAAACAAGGAGGAGGAATAGATGGATGAAACATACACACATGTGATATCATAAACTAGAACCAATTGTTGTGCACAGAGTGTGCATAAAAAACGTACACAAAGAACACAGATTGTCTTTATACACGGGGTCAAAGCAGTAGCTTACCCCAGCTAATCAGCTGTGCTGATGCACACAGACAGGCTTAAAAAAAAACACTCACGCTCAGCTCAGCTCTTTGTCTCTGTCTGCCACACACAAATAGTCAGCATCCTGTATGAAGCCGCTATAATAAGTCCGCTTTCCCATGCCCGAGTCTGATTTGTTCATGTGTGACACATTGTGACGCAGTTGTTAAATGCTCAGCAAGTATTTCTGCCATTTGGGAGCATCTGACAGCAGCAGAAGCGGAATGATAGATTTAATATTTCTAAGAGAAACAAATGAGAATGGATTGAGTAGGAATGGCACATGGACACTGAAAGAGTGCACAAGAACGTGGTGAGCAAACACAACAGACTCCAACCCCCAACCCGTCCTGACCCTCACCCCTCATTTCCATATCTATGGTTTGCTCCCATCAGCATTAGGGGCTGTTGCAGCACCATGACACCCAGTGAATTAGCTATTGGAGCTCACTGGTCTTACCCATTCCTCAACCCATGGCCAGCCTTATATAACAGGCCCACTTTCATACCCACGAATAGCAACACTATTGTTGCCACACAACCAGGCTCTTGGGAGAATGTTGGGGTCGAATGGAGCAGTGGGAAGTAATAAGACTGAAGAGTGGAGACGTGGGATAGCATGCAGAGGAGAGAGGACAGAGGTGGATGGAGAGGGATGAAACATTGATATGTTGGAGAACCTGGAGGGGGTGAGGTGTTGATATGAGACACCAGGGACTGAAGGAGGGGAGAGGTAAAGGATGAGAGGAGATAGGGGACAGGAGAGGAAGAGGAATGAGAAACTGAGCTCTTCAGGAGTGCTCAGTCTCCCTTTTATCTTAAACAGCAAACCTATTTGGTAATCTCAGGAAACCCAGCAGCCCACACACAAATACACAACAACTACAGGGGTTTCCTCTAAGAGCAAAAGCATGAATCATACCAACTACAACATGAACATGGAAAGGAATTAAAGACAGATTATTCACAATTAGGTTGCATGAATCTACAACAAAAAAGTTTAACCCCAATGACACACTCACACACACACGCACGCACGCACGCACGCACACACACACACACACAAATACTCTCAGTTATGCATTAGTGATGACTCAAAATGACAAACTGTTCTGCACGGCAGAAGGCTAAATTATTATCTTAAGCTTTTACATAATATACATGCAGATTTGATGTAGGTTTATAGCTTGTTATTCAAGAATTTAACATGAAAGTCAAAAGTCAAATTTCATTAAATGTATCACGTAAGAGTAATGTTAATAATTAAATAATAATAATTAATGGATTGATAAATGAATTAAGCATTACTCTTTAAGATTATATTGCAAGATTAAGATAAATTATTCAGCTCTAGAGTAGTACTTTTTATTATATTCTAAACTTCATGGAATTGCACAATTATGTAACGGGGATCAAAAAAAGTGCTCAAATCTCACTGATGTAAAATTGAAATTATTAATTTAGAAATATTTGCAACCTGAAAGTCTCAGATTCCTTTTTTTTTTTTTTAAAGTAACAAGATCAGCCAAATGTTCCTGCCACTAAAACAGAACAGTGAAAATATTTACTGAATGCTGAGATGGCCCCTGCTGGTGCTCTATTTTGTATGTTATACAATTGCCTATTACTAATGCATTATCATGCATGTGGCATTAGCATATCCTAGCTGACTGAGCTAGAGCAGATTCTATATTCTGTCAAGGGAATTAATTTTCGGTGTAACAATTATGTTACATTTTTATCATTAAAAAAGTTTTACTGTGCTGTGAAGTAATTAGTATTCAAAGCTGTCAGTAAATAAACATAGTTACATTTTATCTCAGTTATGTGCTATATTAAGATGAATGGTGTAAATATTGTAATTTAAGGAAATAAAACAGAGGTTAGAACTGATATGAGAGTTTTTCTCTAATGGCATGACTGTGAGGTAATTTAATATCTTTTGCATTTGTTTATATATGTACTGTATATGAGATCTCCACCATAAACGTTAAATTTACTGTAAGGTGTTAGCATGGTCAGTGACCTGACAAACATGGGCTTTTTGTAATCAGGTTGTATCTCTGAGCACAGTTAATGAGCCATTTTCACAGTTCAGCCGCAATATATTCACAGAATCCTAAACAGGCGTCCTAAATGGGTCACTTTAAACCCTTCCAGCTTATTAGTACTAATTAGTTTGCAGTCTAATTAAGTTATTGATGATGTTTGCTCATGTTAACTTTTGCACATGTGATGCGGCTGTTATAGATCAGGACTCGGCCAGATGTGCAGGAGCTGCGCCAATGGCAGAGGGAGCTGAGGTGGAACCGTGACTTTGCCAAAACTGTTGAACGGTTCTGGGCACGACAAGAGATGCGAGGTGAGCATGCACACACAACACACACACACACACACACACACGCTCACGCTCTACTAAGTCTTGTGGTATCACTAAATATAAAGCTTCAGGCTTGCTTGCAACATAATACCACTGATCTTGATTTTTCCTGTGGCCAACAACATTCTGCTTTTATGTTAAACTCTTATGAGGTTACGAAAAAGAAAGCATAGATACCAACCCATTCATGTTTATGCAAATGCATCCTTATATAATACTGTATCAACCCTGCACAGTACAGCCTCACGTACCTAAACTGCCGCAGAGATACAGTACAGTATTCATCCCAACATTGCTTTGATGTTAAAGCTCAGATGAGGATTCTGTCAGCAGTGACTCTCAGAGAGAATGAGGGCAGTAGCAGGGATAAAGACACAGAGAGAAGATTGCGAATGAAGAAGAGAAAGGACGTCTACAGGGCTCAGGGTGTGTTTGTGTGATGAGATGGCAGAGAGTGGGGGCTGGGAGTTCATGTGGAGAAAGAGAGGAGTTAGAGAAAAGAGGCAGAGAAATATAAGATGGTCGGTGTGTATCTGTGTACTCTGCACACATGAAGGATTGAGCACAGCAGCTGAGAATGCACACCCGTGTCCAATGTGACTGACTGGCATTAGAGCTCAAGGATAAAGACTAAACTTTGTCCTTGGAAATACACACAAGAGCAAAATAGTACAAGTGATTTCAAACCAGTTCGTGCCAGAATACAAGTTATGCTCAATTTGTCTGATACTTTGATTAATGACTTAGGATCTCTTAATATGTGATGTACATATTAGCCCTGAAAGGGTCTTTTTTTCGTCAGTCTCTTTGTTTTGTCCCTGCTTCTCATATTTCACCACTCAGAGGTCAGAATCCCTGAGCATCAGTCAAGTTCACAGGAGATTTCTTTAGTTTAATTTCTTTATCACACACGATAATCACTGACTTCAGTAGGATGGGAAAGTGTGCCATCTAACATGTGCCTAATATCCATGTGCTTTAACACTAATGTTGATGAATTCCTGCAATGGAAAATGAAAAATGTAAAACAAAAGTGTAACAATGGCAGACATTTTAGTCCTGGGTCTCTTAGCTGGATATACCAGAACTTATTCCACCGCCACCCCTCCAGCCCCCAAATACATCCTTAAAATCCTTCACATAGTAAGATGCAGGTGCCAATCAACACTCTTCAGCTTGAAATAAAACTTGCAAAAGCGTGCGTCTGAACGGTTAAACAGTACAAATTGTAAGTGAGAAGGGCCTGATCCCAAATCCGTTTGTTGGCCCTACCCCTCAATTTTTCTTTTCTTTTTTTCAAGGCAAGGTGCTCCTTTTTCTTTAGAGATCAGGGAATAATGGTAATCTAGCCCTTGAAATGATGCACTAGCATTTACATGGCTTAATGACCACAACTCCTTTATCCCTAAAAGAAAAAAGGCACCTTATTCTGAAAAACAGAGTAGGGCACGGGGAAGGGGAATAGGTTTATGACAAAAGTCAGACAAAGTACTTTTTTGTAGTTTTGAGTGCAACCAAATCTTTAAAAAAAACAGTTGCAGTTGGAGCGCATTGTTAATGGTAGTCCTGTTGGATCAGCAAATAGTGCATCTAAATACACCGTAACAATGTGTATTTTTCATGATCTACATGGAAAACTCCTCTGTGTTTGTTCTTTTAGTTCAAGTACAATCAGCATTTGACCAAAGATGACATCATCCCTCATGGCTTGTTGGTGGACTCCCTACAGCATCTCCCTACATGTCAGCATTGGTTTAATTCCCACATTCCCATCTCTGTATTGTCCTGAGCAAACAACCAAGGTTATTCTTTCCATTCCATCCATTCTTTCACTGAGGTGTGCTTTTAGCCAGTCTGATAAGGCCATGAAAGTTAATCGCCTCAAAGACCCACTCTAATATGCACATCAAAGCGAATCATGAAAATATTTGTGTTTGTGTCACTAACAGTGAACAACTCCACCAAAAGCGCAGGTTGTCCGCACACCGACACATTCCACACAACAAAGGCATTCGCTGCAGCTGACAAACATTCTTCCACTTTGGTGCTGGTGCTGACCTGACATAATAGCAGGGGGCCTGGGGGTGTGTCCATGTGTAAAAGAGTGTGTGAGTTTAGAAGAGAGTCTGTCCAGACAGTTGACCTGAACAGAAACCATTTTGGAGTGCTTCTTCAACAGAATCTGAAATGTATAGGAATGGGAGGAAGCCAGAAAAATGAGTGAGGTAGAAGCACAGAGGGAGGGGAGGAAGAACAATGCTGAAACTGCAGCTTGTTAGCTGGTTTAGCCTGTTGTTGTTTTGAACGTAATGAAGCGAGCACTGACTGATAAATGAACCATGTTTGGTGCAGACAGAAGTAGAAAGAGGTTGAAATTATTTAAAGAACCCCCACCCCCTTCTCTTCTGTGTGCAAGCTCTTTAAGTTGATCCAGCAACAGCTGCACTCATCTCATTTGACCCAAGTATGCAATACCTCTTCTGCCATTTCATAGCCTAAAATCAGAATTAGTCAGAGATGAAGGCAAAAAAAAACAACCATAAAACAATAAGGCAGCGAGCAAAGGGCAGACACACACGGGTATGTCAAAAAAGCCAAAGGTGATGGGTCACTGGGCAGGTGCAGGTTTCAGCAGTTCATGAATCACTATATGACCATCCTTCAGTGTAGCCTGACACATTGCATGTTTACCTTCAATGCAACCTGTTTGAACAAAGCAGTAAAAAGCCTGTGCAAATGGACAGAGTAAGAGATAATACAAGAGTCAACATCGCACTGACTTTTGCTCGCTGGAGAGAGCTCAAAGGAAAGGAAGGATGCAAGATGGATGCTGAATTAACTGCTGTTAGGGGGCGTGTCACTGAGGAAATCTGCCAAAATTCCGTAGTGTGTCTTTAATGTCTGAAAGCTGATATAATTCAAGTTTATTTATGGTTTTTAAACATGGTCATTTGTTGCTTTGGTACAATTTAAAGGAACACACCACCATTTGGGGAGTTATCCTTATTTTTCACCTTCCCTGGAGTTAAACAATTCATTTTAAGCGTTCCCCTGTTCATCCAGCCGTTCTCTGAGTCTGGCACCACATCTGCGGCTTCAGCGTACCATGAATCATTGAAACGGATGAGACCATCGACCACCATGCTAAAGAGTTCATTTTAAACTCTGAAAGTTTTCCCATTTAAAAGTCTTCTCTTATCAAAATCAAAAATATAATGACATTAACGGAAAATTAAACGGGATGGTTTCCTGGACTGATCAGACTTGGAACTACACTCTGTCCAGCATACTAATCAAGGAACATTGCGAATGGGGCGGTGCATGGCGCAGTGGGTTAGGCGCCCGCCCCATGTGTGGAAGTTGTAGATCCTCGCCTGCAGCTGTGGTCCAGGTTCGAGTCCCGGCCTGTGACCCTTTGCTGCGTGTCATTCCCTTCTCT
>JAPMNP010678081.1:0-10597 GCA_029874935.1 Atherina boyeri | reverse complement strand
CGTTATTTTGTGTGTGTATATATATATATATATTGTGTATATATATATACATATACACAAAATAACGCCTTTTCGCGGCTAAACAAACACAAAGCTCAATCCCCTGCCATCACAGAGTCTGTAAGAAAGGTTTCCCACACAGTAGGTAGCCGGCTGCCTCCACATAATCCTACTGTCCTGACAGTGAATTTGTTCTCGCTGAAAAAAATAATACAGACGAACAAATTGACAAGCACTGCAAAGACCTTCTGTGACGACTGTCTCCAGTCAGCAACAGGTGGCTTGAGTCAAGGCATCTGACTGGAATGTATAGATAGAAAAGAGTCTCAGGAAGCAGTCCCATGGTGCATTAATGGCACGAACCATGAGCTTAATCCATTATATGAAAGCAGTAGATAAATATGTACATCGTGTGTTTGCATGCTCAATGCTGCAGTGAAATGCACAAAAGCTAAAAGTGACACCAGAGAATTTCAGAGTTAGGAGTGTACATTCTCTACCTCTCAGCAAAGCCCTGTTCAAGAAATTTCACTTTTAGGTTTGTATTCAACAGATATTAGATGAATTTAACCCTCTCTGGAGTTAAAAGTTCCAGAAAGGGCTAGTAAAGCTGAATTTAACTCAGTTGGAGGAATCTGCAGAAAACGAGGCAGGTTCTTAGTGCCGTCACTGCAATTGAAACTCATGCTGTATAATTTGATCATGAGGTCACAAATTTGGAAACCAGGGCAGTTTTATGAAATATTTTTCCACATCCTGTGGTTCAGAGAAATACTACTTTTTAAAACATATTTCTTCTCAAAACCTGGCTGAAGAGGAGGTAAAGACGGGTGACAAATTAAAGCAAAAACTTTGGCAGTGAATCATGGCGTTGTTTCAACTGGTCTGTGGAGTTATACGGAAGAGTTGGGAAGCTTTGTTCTGAAATTGAGCCCCTTGCAGTGGAGGTCAAAGGTTCTGGTTTTTCCTTTAATTTGTCACCTGCCTGACACACACTGAAAACTACCATCAACTCGAAACTGGCTGCCATCAATTATAAATCTAATCTGCAAAAGCTAGTTGTGTTACGAAAACGTTAAATAAAGACAAAAATAAAAATAAATAAAGTAAGTAAGATAGAAAGAAAGCAAGTCCTTAATGAAGCTTTCTTGGACTAGAGTAACATGAAATATATTACATGTCCAAAATGTGCTGCAACAACATAAAATGATTTGGCCATTTCCAAACTGAAACTTGTTACATCTGTACTGCTCAGTAAATAAAACACCACACACCAGACACGTGAAAACAAACACGCATTCACATTCAAACAGAGCAGAATACAACACTGCCAAACTCTGTTAAGGCAAATCTGAACAGGGCAAGCTGTGATTAGTCTTGTATCGTAGCTACAGTGTCTGGCAGCTGTCTGGCATCATCAGCTTTTAGTGTATAGCATTTCCAAGGGGACGCAAGTGATGTTACTGTTTCCCTAGAGACGAGAAAAACAAAACAAATCCCTTTTTCGGCTTAATTGAAAAAACATAAAAACTTTCCCAAAAGTGTGTTACACTGACACATAAATAAAATGAGAATCTTGGCATCAAACTAAAAAAATGTATCTTTGTAAATAATGTTCTGTAAATAATGATGCATACAAAAAAAAAGCTTATAAGCTGAATGAGTGAAGAATGAAATGATTTTTTCCCCTTTGAGAGGGTGATGCTTTGCTTCTTTAGGTTGTCTTCTTTTCTATAAAATACACCACCCCAGATAAATTTGACCCCACAACACAAATATAGTGCACTGTGCAACTTGTAACAAAGTTTGGCCAACTCTATGAAAGATTATGGGTAGTTGTAGTTATTGTAGTGTCCTTTCCTCCGATGTCCAGGTTCCGCTGAGGATGGAGGATAGCAGGCACCAGTGGTTTGGGAACAGCCAATCCTCTGCGAGTCTTATCTCTTCTCTATTATGTCCTTTCCCTTGTTTGTCGTCAAGTAGTTGCTGCACGTAGTGTGTCCAGTCCGCGGAGAAACAGTTGCTGTCTCCTTTCACACAAATAAGCAAATGCACAAAACACAAATCCACACTCAAACCCACAAGCTGTATGTTACAAAATAACACACTTGTCTTTATCTTTTGACTCTTTCTTGGTTTTGCGTTCCCCGCCTGACGATTGTTTTCCGGGGCTGGGTGTGGCTCCGGCTGCTGCTGCAGTCCCAGGATTGGCTGCTGCTCCAGGACTTGCTGCTGCTCCAGCCGCTCCTGTACCTCCTCCGTCTGCCTCACCTCCCTCCACAGGCTCCTGCTGGCCCAGCTGCGCAAACAGGGCCGAGGGGCATAAGAGTACAAATTTAGAGATGCATGTGTACTTCAACCCTTCTTTAACAGCAGTGTTATACTGTAAATAGACAGAATTAGCAAGCTACTTAAATCTCTATATTCAATTAAATGTAACAGTATATAAAGCCCAGAATATTTTATTACAGACCCATGAGATGCTGTTGCACTACATGCAGGAAGGGGTTGGTCATTGTCTTGATGGAATAAGTAAAGCGTATCCTCTCAAAGGCAGCATCTGAATATGTTGTTAAGGATCATGCATATACATCCTTTTAAGGATCAATGTTACCTTCACTGATATGCAAGTTACTCACTAATGTGCAATAATGCACCTCCATATAGCCACTGATGCTAGGTTATGAACCATGCAGTGATGCTCTCTCCGTCTCTTCTTTAGCCAGGCCGACATGGTGTTCATGCTTTCCAAAAAGACTTATTTTCGTCTTTTTTTATTCATTAGATTAATCAGAAAGTGGATAAATGAGAAATATCCACTTTACCTTTGACCAAGGTGAATTAGACTGAGGCAGAGACCTTTACAAGCATTGTTAGTTGTAATTTTAAGCACTAAAACATTGTTTATAATTAAACTTAGTAACAACTTGTTCATGCAGCCGTTCTTCAGCCCTGAATGACACCGTTCTTCTGCCCTCTCAGTCCTGCCCTGTTACCTGTGCTGCTGCTGCTGCTGCCGCCTGCTCCTGTTCTTGCTCCTGGTAGTACTGGGAGGCTCGTCTGTCCTCCTCCTCCTGAAGTTTTTTCGCCAGCTCGAGGTCACTGATGCCTTCTGGGAGTTGCTCCCACTGCAGGTCTTGGCTTTGCTGCTCCTGTTGTAGTGACAATGCCATCAGATAGTCCTGATAATAGATATGAACACACACACACACAAAGTAGTCGAGTTATGTTCCGATTACGCAACCTCATACTTATTAACAGAAATCACAGTGTCCTTTTTAAATTTCCTTTGTTGTTGCTTGATTGTACTTTTTTATGTTTCTTTTTTTGTAGCCAATACTACTATGGTGTAATTGACAGTTGTATAATCTGTGATCTTTCTTTGCACTTTGTTAGTGCTGAGATCCAGTCTACCCATTGGCAAAACTGAAAATTCTCCAAATCAAAACAGAATTTATTATGAGTGCATAAAATACTTGAACATCCTTTTCTTTTTAAACCTTTTTTAAAAAAGAAAAAGAAAACACGATTTGGACCACAGTAAAAGTGAAACAAACAAGTTCCCCCATGTTCTTGTCTGGTCTGTGTGTGTGGGAGCAAGAAAGATATTTTGTCAGTAAACTCCATCTTTGTTCCACTCTGGCCAACTAGAAAAGAAGACAGTACTGAAACCAGTAAACGCATCACAGACATAAAACAATGCATTTATTGAGGACCACGATGGTACCAAAAAGCATGAGTAAGAACAGAAGCAGGCATGATGTCGCCTTGCTCTACAATTTACAAGACAGGATGAAGATATGGGGAGAAAATGCACAAGATTTGTAGTGTATTTAGCCTTGACATCTTCATCTAAACCAAACTTCAATTTATGCAGCATTTACTTCAGCTTGGAAGGGGAAGTCAAAGTGCTTTTGCTGTGCTTTGTCAAATGTTTCATATTCTGACAAGGAAATCTCAACTTATAACTGCCGTCCTTCTAAATGAAAATTTAGAATTCACATGTTGACTAAACTTTAATGGCCAGTGTGCCTATAGTTTGCGCTCTGCTTTTTTTTTTTTTTTTTAAACAATAATGTGAGAAAAGCACATCTAACTTAAAAGTTTAGGGTAGGTTATTACTGGTTTTGCTATATTGCCTGCATCAGTGTTCAGACCTGATCTATCTGATCCTGCTGCCCGCGGTACACAGTCTCTGGGTCTGAAGGAGGCCGCAATCGGAATTCTGAATCACAGAAGTTTCCATCTCCATCAACATTATGCAGGCTCTCCCAGACGACCTTCTCCTCCGTCAGGAAACCCTGGTCTGTCACCAGAAGGTACAGCTGGCCCTAAGAAACAACCACATATACATAACGTACACATATCTTAGAATGTTCACGCTACATACACCATTTCTGTTTGTAGACACACACACCCGGTCTCCATCAGTATAAGTTTTTTCTTTAATTTAAAAAAAAAGAAAAAAAAAGAGAAATCACATGTGATTGCATCTTAGTGCTCACAGAAAAATGACAACAGGGGAGCTAAGGTGAGTGTTATGGGATACACACAGCATTGCTTGCATTGGCAACAACAGTGTACTATTCTAAATTAAAGCTGGCAGGCTCACTTCCCCTCCTGTGGATAACAGGAAAGGTCTGTTCCATCTACGATTACATATCGAGCCAGCTGTGGAGAGGGGTTGTTATAGATAGGACAGCAGAGATGGTTATAAAAATCAGGTTGATCATCTTATACCTGTAACATTTTTAAAAAAAGATTTCATCAGCTTAAAAAACACATGGAAAGTTTGTGTAATGGTTACTCTGAGAAAATAGTGAGAAGGGAGATGAAAGAAGAGAACACTTCATTTTCTAAATCTAAGTTTGATTCATCATCACAAATTTGTGTGAGACAATCAACTATTTGACCCTTATCACTAATTGAAAGGATGGATGACAACATGAGTCTACTCTATAACTCATGCATTATTCCAACAGTTAGAGTAAATACGTTGTCATTCATTTTTAGTGTTCACCTTGTATTTGATCATGGTGCTGAAGTGGTTATTCCTGAAGAAGACACAGAGCTCTCCCTCCTGTACAGTGGATGTGAGCTCACATAAGCCATGGTAAGTCAGCTGAGTGGCCGTGCTGTTCAGAAACTGCTCTGCTACAATACCTACAACGTGTAAGGGGAAGTGAGAAACAGAAGTTACACAGAAATATTGACTTTACTATACTGACTGTTAATTAGTAATGCATATGTCTATATTGAATTTGATCCGTTTGTTTTGATGTGTTTCATCTCTTACTTGCCTGTGATGTGTTAAGATTGTAAAGATAATCAATTTGTTAGATTTGGAAACTACACCACATGTAATTGTCATTTGTTACTTGTAAAGAAGCTCTTTTTACAATTATGCTGCTGGAACTTCTCACAGTTGCTGTAGGAAATCAAACATAGGCTGAAAAGGGGCCTAAACATTCTTTCGAATAACAAAACTCAGAAGTGGCTTGGTTTGATCAGAATTTGACAATTTCATTAACCCATTTACAATAATTACACCTTTCCTCAAAAGAAGGTAAAAATACAGAACTGCAAAAGAGAAAAATGCAAGTCCCTAATCAAGACATCATTAACACAGACTTTGATGTGTTAACTTCTGAAAACTACTCAGGCGGCTTGGTGTTTAACAACTAAATACAGTATTTGGTTGAGGAGTCAAAGGCAGCTGGTAGGAAAACTGAGCTGAAGAAGTAGGTCATTTGATGAATAGTCACACATATGTCCTGGTTTTACTCAGACTCAACCTGTGATTCTATGCAGTGTATTCACACTGGACAGTCCAGTAAACATGAATCATCATCAATGTGCCACTAAATAAAAAGATCATTTTCAAGTCTTTCTCTTTTTTGTTTACCAAAGTGCATGACTTTGTCCTTGTTTCATCTCTTCTGTGGGGCAAAAGAGAAGAGATAGATGACAGAAGAGGAAAAAGAGTGAAGAGAAAGCTCTCACCTTCCCCTGCCAGCTCGCTGTTGTCAGACTGTTTGCAGGATATTATCTTCTCCACCAGCTGGTTGTAGCTGCAATTGCCGACTGCCTTGACAATGTCATGCATCTGCAAACAAAGATAAAAACAAAAACAGTGGGAAAGAGCATTCACTAAAAGCTTTGGTGTTAATAAAAGTTGTTGCATTTCTTTGTGTTTTATTGCAAATTCTGTTTATAAGAAAATGGATTTATACATCAAAAAAGGAAAATAAAGAGGGATGAGAAAAAATAAATCAAAGCACTAAAGCTTCACCTGAATTATCTTAACTTACAGGGTCATAAAGGAAGCCTTGCCTAATTCATCTCTAAGGATGCTCAAGGACTGAGGACCAGAAACAACACATCCTACGATTGTCATGACAATGTGCCCCAAAACACCACAAAGCCAGGATCAGCTCGAGGAACACAGCAAAGATTGATTGCAAGGTGTTGATCTAACTTCCAAGCTACCCAGATCCAATTGTGTGTCTATGGGAGGCATTGGCACATACCCGACCCACATAAAGCTCACCCAGCAACCCACAGGATCTGAAGAGTATATGGTCAGCATCCAGGTACCAAAGATCTCCATACACACTCAAGGGTTAGGGGAGCTCTTTGGGCACGAAGGTTATACTTACAATGTTAGGTGTGTCATGCTAATGTAAGTTCTATATGTTGTATTTTTTGTTTTGTACTACTGCAGTTGTTATTCATGGCTACAACTGCTGTACATCTTACAACTTTGTGCAACATTTTGGACGATTTACGTTGTTTTTAATTGTGCTACTTTTTTAAAATATTTAATTTTGGATTTTTTCAGGAACAAAATTATAGTTACAAACTAACAAGGCCAACTTAAATAAAAAAAAACAACTCATCCACAGTGTGGCAAAGTGAAAGTGAAATGGACTCACAATGAAAAGACAGTGGGAACAAAAAAGAACAAACAACAACGAAGGAACAAAAGCAACCTACCAAAAAATAAAAAAGAAGGTAAAATAGTCAAATAAAAATAGCAACAAAAGAAATACATTATGCAATAGTCAAAGATACCGAGAGAGACAAAACAAGCAAAGTCAAACATAAATGCTGGGGAATTAATCAATCTGGTGTTTTGGCAGATTTTCCATATAAAGTAAAAACCGTTGCCATATTTTACAAAAAGTCTTACTTCTTTTCTGAATCCGATAAGTTATTTTCTCTAGGAGCACACAGCTATTGATTTCACAAAGCTACATTTTAAATTGGAAGGGAGGAGTCTGATTTCCATAGTATTGCAATTTCTTAGCAACTGTCAGAAGGATATCTGTAAGTTTCTTGGCATAATTTGTCTCAAGGTTGGAGTTAGTAAAGTTTTCCAGTAAACAAATTTCAGGGTCCAGTGGAAATGTAACCCCGTGGATGTCTGATAGGATTTCACAGACCCCCTGCCAAAACCCCTGTAGTTTAGAGCACTGCTAGGTAGAATGAAGGAAAGTTCCTTCCTCCACATCTGCCACATCTAAAACAAAGAGGTGATATATTTGAGTTGTATTTATGCAATTTATGTGGGGTAATATACAGTTGATGCAAGAAGTTCAATTGTATCAGCCTACACTAAATTGTGCTTCTCAAATAAAGTTGACTTCTTGTGGCTGATTGATGTCTCATTACATTCTAATCAAACATAGAGGAGCATATGGGAGGAGCACTGGAAAATAATGTTTTTCAACTTCCACGGATGAGCTAAAGTTAAGTTTTGGTGATTAAATGCATTTTGTCCTTTTTCCTAATACCCTTTTCTTATATATTAATTTGAACAGATTTTCTCTGTCAAATATACAATCTATGGCATCAACACACTCCCTTTTGGTTAGCAATTTATCTAATGTTTTCTTTTGAATGCTTTTGCGGTTAAGACTCAGTTTTTAATTTCACCATTTAGATTTTATTTGTAATACTTTTTCCTAATAAGAGAGATCTGGATAAAATAAATGCATAAAGGCAAGCTTTGATGTGGACAAAGAATTTGATCTGGACAAAATGCAAAATAGCATTAAATTGTGCTGCAATTTTTCACATTGAGGTTAAAATCAAGTTATGTTTTTTCTATAAAAAAAACGTTTGATCTTTTTGTTTGAATAAAAAGGGGATAATAAGAGTTCCATTTTGTTACATATAAATAACATAAGTGTGAAGGTCTTCCTGCATTATCATCATTCGTAGGTTACTTATCAGTCTGAGTCCATTATGTTGTAGTCATAGCAGCATAGACAAAAACCGCAAAAACTGACTTGACTGAACATATTTCATAATTTGTAGATGTGCTTTAAAGGAGGAGAAAATAAGATCCATCTCACCTGGGGGTCAACAAGCCAGCCGTGGTAAAGAGGGATGTCAAGCAGATCAAACACGATGCATTCCGGGGTGTACTCAAACACTCGCACTCCTGTGAACTTGACGTTCACATCCAGACCCGTCTGCAGCTTGTGCAACACTGCCATGGCATCACTCATGTTCTGAAAAATGAAAAGACACAGATTCTTGTGAAGCTATGAAAACAGAGCAGCCGAATTAAGACAAACATATCAACAGCTATAGAAGGAGTATGCGTATGGATATCTTTATGGGTGTTATAGTGCTTTAAATGCTATCTGCAACACTGTTCCCGGTTTTCTGCATTGTCAGCAAAACTGAAAATAACTGAATAGTTGTTCCTTTGCTGCAATTTATACATTGTAAAAAATATTCTCAACATACTCAAGCTTCCTTAAGTTTTTTTTTTTCTTCCCCAGAATCATCTGTTTTATGATCACTTCATGGTTGACTTTATATCAACTATGATATAAAATGTCCATGTGTGCTTCCAGATGAATTAACTAGTCATAATTAAACATAACATTTCCCGTCTACAACATTGCCGAGCATATGCTACAAGGAAGCAAAACATTACAGAAATCAATACTAACTTTGTATGATCAGAGGGCATTTTTGCCTTTATCTTTGAGAGCTGAGACAAACTGAAATGGAGAAACAGAGAGACGAGGGATTAAAGGCAACTGAACATTAAAGCATAATTTGTTACTTGAATTTTGTTATATTTGCTGAAACTGTCACAATCTTCAGAAAGCAATGCATGAGAGGAAAAATAAATAAAAAATAAATTCCCCTTGCCCCTACTTCTTATTCTAAAGCTATTTGCATGAATTCAACATGCATGCGTCAAAACAACCAATCAGAGCCAGGACTCATCTCTAACATTTGCCAGTCCCTGACACTTCAACAGGTGCCGAGGTTACAGGCTTTGCTAATGCATGACAGCCACCTCTGTAAGTAGCAAATTTCATGACACCCTCCAATGAAAATCATGTCTCCAAGCCTTCCTAGCAAGTCCATGTGCAGTTTTCCTTTGCTAGAAGAAGAGTCATGACCTGTCTATATTTCATTAATATTAATTAATATTGTGACTAATCATCTCTGCTTTAAAACTTCAGGGTATTGATGATAATATGATAAACAGAGATTCAAACAGTCTGAGTTTCATTTATATAAAATAAAAGAAAAAGAAAAAAAAAAAGTGACCAGTGGGCAACGAAGAGCAAGATTTGTCTACAACTGACATGTTTTTAACTGTTTGTTTACACAACTGCTGAACACTTGCAAGTATTTGTACAGGGTGTTCAGTTGTTTTACATAAAGTAGTTCTTTCAAATTCTCAGTGTCTTCATTCATCTTTTATTCTTAACTTTCCCTCTGTGAGGCTCTAACATGGGGAGAACGAATTTCTACACACTGTAACAAACCTGAGTTCATCATTCAGCTCAGTTAAATAATATCTGTTTGGTAATGGTTAATATAGTTAAGGAATAAAAAAAATAATTGAAAACTGGACAGGCAACGGATTCTTCAAGTTTTTGTTGGGTTGAAGCAGTTGATATGTTCAGTTTTGAAAAGATTTGCTTCTGTTGAGATGTCTTTATATCCAGGTAATGGAGATGACTCACTGAAGCAGAATATGCTCTGACATCACTTTTTCATATGATATCCCCCTCTGGAAACATTTCTTGGGTGCAAAACAAACCCACAATAGCTGCTATGGACTGACTGAGCTCTGATACCAGGAGGAAAAATACAGAATCCTGAAAATGTTAAGACAGACAGGGGAAAAAAATGCCCAAGGCGTGAAAATGAGTCAGGCATGTTTACTGTCTTACCTACAAACGATTACTGATAACCCAGTCAGAACACAAAGTGGTATGAAAATTCTTTTTAAAAAGAGCTGTTCTGGTTTTAGCTCAACACAATGAAGCTAGAAATAAACTCCCTTCCAAACAGCAGCATCCAGTTCTAGTGTGACTCTTAGCTGTAGATGTTTGGAGACATATTTTAATATGAGTGCTTTACTTGGAAAATTGTGTGCTTGTCAATGTTACTTAATTTTCTAGTAAAATAATGTTTTATCCTGCTTCATATTATGGAAGAAGTTGTGATATCAGTCAACTTTCAAATGCTTTACTGAATCCGCATAGCATTTTAAACAAATTTGTGATGTACAACCCCAGTATGCAATATACTGCAACCACTCTCTTTGCCTGAG
>JAPMNP010677929.1:0-11315 GCA_029874935.1 Atherina boyeri | reverse complement strand
ACCACCACCACCACCACCACCACACCTTTTGCAATCATGCCATCAGGCAGGCGGTTCAGGAGCATCCACACAAACAGTCAGGGACAGTTTTTAACTGCAAGCCATTAGGCTACTGAACTGTTAAACTATTGGACATATTTGCACATGCACATGCTCACTCCACTTCCTCTACACTGCAGCCACTTTAGTATTCTAAATGTTATGTATTAAGTCAGCTTTTTTTTCCCCCTTTTTTCTCCTTTTTTTTTCTTGTTTCCCTTTTTTTTCTTAAGTCCGCATTTACTTGTAAATAAACCCTTTTGGCATTATTATTATTTATTTTTTTTGCTGTGTTTTGGTGTTTTAGTTTCTTTGATGTTTTTCCAATTTACGTTTGATGTTTCAATTTTCTGCACAGTATCTGAGGGGACACTTGAGTCCAAGGAATTTCATTTTGGTAATGATGTTCCATTGTAACCTGTGTACGACAATGATAAACATAAACATAAACTTGATTTTTGAGTTAAAATTCTACGGTTTGCATGGTTCCTAATGTCAGAAAGAAAGTGGAACACGACTAGCTTTTTTGCCACATTTCCTATTGCATCTTTTTCTACCACACAGGAGTTGTGAAACCACCTGTTTATATTTTCTGGCTCCAGCTCAGCAGACCTTGTTTAAGTTATAAATTACCTATTTAACCTTGCGCTCTAATGGACATGAAAGATAAACATATTTGTTCCTTGGGTTATTCATGATGCCAATTCAATTCAACAGCTTGGACAAGTCAATAAGTCGGTGTGAGAATCAAACCAAGGTGAATAGTGGGATTGACTGCATCTGGTATATAGGGAATCATACGGCCTTAGGTGCAGACACTTCCCTTAGGCTCTGTCTTCGATGGGAGATTGTGGGAGGTGCACTGCAAGACAGAGTGAATAAATTAGCATACTACATTATTCATCACTTTCCAGTAACCGGACGAGCAGAAACATTAGCCGCAGCCAGTTGAAATAGGCAAAATATAACAATAACAAACCAAAAAAACTGGGTAAATATAGAACTTGGAGTGATGCAGTAGTTGCGGATTTCAGCTCCTTCTGGTGCCTGAAATAAAGGTCACTCAACTTATCTGTAAAGCAAAAAATAAATAAGGTATTACTGACCCATGATACAGAGAATCCACAAAACTTGTGTGGGGTACTGATAGAGTTGGTGATCAATACCTGTGTCTTAGTGATTCCTTCAGAAGATGTGAGTATTTCTAGCTTTCAAAGTGTACTTTCTGTTCTGGGTTCCCAATTACTGCCTGATCATCCCTGAGCTAACACACACAAACACCTCAGGGACCCGGCCAGCTCAGAAATTTTCTTTCTTAGTTCAAGCATATTTCCTGTTATGAAGAGGGGAAAAAAAAAGGAAAAAAAAAAAACCCAAGACACATGTGCACACACTCCCAGCGAGTGAGTAAAAGCAGGTGATGAGTTACTAATGACTCCAGCCGGCCACCAGAGCAAGAAAGTGTTTCACCACCAACGCGGACAGTTATGTTGTCACTTTTCCCTCTACATCAGGGTGTCAGACTTTAAAATGAAGTGACAGATCACTCCTGTAGCTGCACTCTCGCAGCTAAGGACACTGATGGCGGGATCCAGAGGCAAAAAGGTCAGGCCACTAGGTTGGTTGTGCTAATGGTCTGCTGACCGGGCAATAAGCCACCCTCTCAGGAGACATTTGCAGCCTAGTTCTCACCTCGGCAGTGTGGATCCCATGTCCTTTGCGTCACTTCCATCACCAACACCGGGGCTTATTCTCACTTTTGTTTTCAGGTCATTTGTGCATTGCTCTTCACTCACTCACTCCTCATGTCATATATTATGCAGTTACCCTCTCCCAGGTGTCGAGCAAAGCTTGAACCAAAGCCTTGACTGAGAAATGTGAGGTTTATGGGAGATTTGAAGCTCTAAAGAGTCTTCGGGCACTTGTGAAGGTCTGCCTCAAGATGGCGGTGTTCACCATGACAGCCTGCTCAGCCTTTGAGCTCAACAGCTTGCCTTCCTCAGCAGCAGCACACACACAGAGAGCTGCGGCTTGAAGTGAGAGTTATCTATACTAAACTGAAATTAAGTAACGATAAGAAGGCGGTAGGTGTTTTATGATGGCTAGATCTCTTAAATCTGCCATTTTATACTTAGCTTGTGTTACTTCTAACATGTCATTTCGGGATAGCTCGGCACAGTTCAGCAGGCTCTTAATGCTTTGAAACTTGTGTGAGAGATGCGGTTATGGGGCCATTCCAGTCACATCACGGCATCCTCAGATCACCGCGGCTCATGCACGAGGCAGGAAACTTTCAAAAATAATAAATAGATCAATAAAAATTCTGTTCATCCATTACGGTTGCTCAGAGGAGGCCATGTGCAGTTATACAGCTTTGATGACTAGGATATCTGTCAAGGTTATTTGTAACGGATAAATGCTGACGACTGGCTACAGGGTGCAAAGTGTGGTGGACAGAGCGTGAATATGCACCTCGTGCAAAGATGCTTAGACAACGGATTCTCTGTCTAGAGTGCTGTTATAAGTGACTCACACACAAGGCTTTTATTGTAGGCTATGCCTGTGTTTATTCCCGGCGAGTCGGTGTCCGTGGAAGTGATGCAGCTTTTAATGGTCTTTACAGCTTTTTATGACCAGCCCAATTATTGCAGCTCACCTGACAACAGGCTAACAGGTTGGTTTATGCGTTTGATGCGTCCCTTTAGAGGCAGTGAGTGCTCTGCCTTTTATGGTCACACACACACACAGTGTAAAAGCCAGAGAATACCCGCCCCTTATTTATTTATTTTCCACATTATCATCAGCAACACTGCCAGCTTCATCGTCGCTATCATCATCATCATTGCCCCTCCAGCCTCGGGGTTTTTTGGTTAAGCGTCTCTGCAGCCTGCAGCATCTTCACGGAGCATCTCACCGCGGACGACCCTCCGGGTTGCGTTAAGTGACGTGACTGCGGGCCAATCCTGTTGCTGATCGGCTTGACGACGCAACAGAAACAGAGGGGCGGTGTCCAATGACGAGGGTCGGCGGGGTTGGGGGTGGTGGTGGGGGGGATGCGTTGGAGTGGTATACTTCACCACCCCTCCTATGGGTTTACAAAGAGTTAGTGCAAGATATTCTGCTCTGGGAGTGAGAGTGCAAGGATAAACGGCGCACAGACTGTGCGCGTCGGTGTGAAAACTGAACAGCCTCGGCATTTCCAAGAAGGTTTGATTCTGAGATTTTTCTTTTTCTTTTTTGATTTATACACGCCTTCATCCTCTCTCTCTTTTTTGAATTAACATTGTGTCTGCGTCTGGTGATGATTGATGGAGCTCCGTGAACTTGAAACATGACGGGACACGAGTGTCTCTTCTTGCATTCACCTCGTCGGCGCCTTCACCTTCACAGGTAGCCGGGAAAAAAGAAAAGAAAAAAGAAGAGGAAAACACCGGCTTTCTCGGGACGTGGACCGGAGATGAACATTGATTTTGGGAGCCTTTTTTCAGGAAGGCGCCACAAACCACTAACCACCTTGATGTGTCTGCTGGACGGGCGACGCTGATCACCGCAATCCCCGCAGGTCGCACAGTTAGTCCCTGTCCATTCCTGAAGTTAAATGGGGGGAAAGGAACTGCGACACAGGCTATGCAGCCTCTAATTTACCCCTGCTTGTGCGATCAGCAGCTTTTACCTCAAATCTGTTCTGTCTGACTACTCTTATACGGGGCANCCTCTTTTCTGGAACCCAAACGCAGATCTGGCAGAGGAGGATTTCTTTACCAGAATAAACTGGCATACAGCGGCACACTGGATGAGAAGACTATGAGCTGACACACTCCAGTTTTTTCTCCTTCGCTGCAACGGATTTGGGTATGTAGGATAAGAATAGGTCTCAGTTGCCCACTGAATCCAACATCTGACTGAGCTTACTTTATAGGCTTCATTCATGCGCATTCATTCGTTTAGGAACCCACACACAGCGTAAGCTCTTTAATTTTGGCAATTTAAGTGTGAAATTAATAAGGCTGTGTAATGTGTTGTGAAGTTTTTTCTTTTTTTCCTCTTTTTGGCCTGAGGGGGGGTGGTTCTTGGTGACCATAAAATGTGGAAGATTTAAAGAGGGAGAAACAGACATGAGAGCGGCTGCTGTAAATGAGCTACTCTCTGATTTTTTTTGTGAATGTTTGAGCAAATCAATTTTTGTTGTTGTTGTTGCTTTTCTTTTTTAATAGTTAAATTTGATTCAGAATCATTTAAAACAATCAGAGTGGATGAAGCGGTTGACTGTGATTGAGGGGGAAAGGTTGCTCGTTGATTAAATGCAATTACTGGTCATGTTGAAGTTGCTTTCACTGAAGATAAACTCTGTTATCTATTCATAGGTGCATTTGTGGAAGATTCCTGCTATCGCATGCAAGGAGTGACTGCCTGTAACAGCGCTGCATAGAAAGAAGCCGTTGATTTGTGAAGGCTGGAAACATATTAACGCTGTCATGGATCTAAAAGACTATTACCTGTTGGGCGCCCTGCTTGCCTGCATATGGCTAGATCCCTCGATAGCTCAAGAACTAATCTACCCAATCAGAGAGGAACTGCAAGAAAATGTCCTCATTGGAAATATACCAAAGGACCTTAACATTTCCCATACAAATGCTGCCACTGGAGCAAGTGCTAGTCTTGTGTACCGGCTCGTCTCCAAAGCAGGAGATAACCCACTGGTCCGCGTTCTGAGCAGTACTGGAGAGATATTCACAACATCAAACCGGATCGACAGAGAAAAGTTGTGCCCCGGTCCCTCGTTTGAGGACAACGAGTGCTCCTTTGAAATTGAAGTGGTCATCCTGCCTAATGATTATTTCAGGCTGATTAAGATCAAAATAATTGTGAAAGACACAAACGATAATGCCCCCATGTTCCCATCCCCTGTGATCAACATCTCCATCCCAGAGAACACCCTCATTAACAGCCGCTTCGCCATTCCTTCTGCCACTGACCCGGACACTGGCCCCAACAGTGTCCACAAATATGAGCTGATCAACGGGCAGAGCGCCTTCGGCTTAGACATAGTAGAGACGCCTGAGGGGGAGAAGTGGCCCCAGCTTATTGTGCAGCAGAATCTAGACAGAGAGCAGAAGGACACATATGTGATGAAGATTAAAGTAGAGGATGGCGGCAGTCCGCAGAAATCCAGCACTGCCATCCTTCAGGTTACTGTAACAGATGTCAACGATAACAAGCCAGTGTTTAAAGAGAGTCAGATAGAGGTGCACATACCAGAAAACTCCCCCATTGGCACCTCTGTTGTGCAGCTCCAGGCCACAGATGCAGACATAGGAGCAAACGCAGAGATACGTTACGTATTTGGGACTCAGGTTTCACCTGCTACAAAAAGACTGTTTGCATTGAACACGACATCTGGCCTAATTACAGTGCAGAGACCTCTGGACAGAGAGGAGACTGCTATTCATAAGCTCTCTGTTTTAGCCAGTGATGGCAGCTCAAGTCCAGCCAGAGCTACTGTTACCATAAATGTGACTGATGTTAATGATAATCCACCCAATATAGACCTGAGATATATAATCAGCCCCATTAATGGAACTGTTTTTCTCTCAGAGAAGGATCCCATCAATACCAAGATAGCCCTGATCACAGTGTCAGACAAAGACACTGACATAAATGGCAAGGTCATTTGTTTTATCGAAAAGGATGTACCCTTCCATCTCAAAGCTGTCTATGACAACCAGTATCTGTTGGAGACATCCGCACTTCTCGACTACGAAGGAACAAAGGAGTATAACTTTAAAATTGTGGCTTCAGACTCTGGGAAGCCGAGCTTGAATCAGACTGCCTTGGTGAGAGTGAGGCTGGAGGATGAGAACGACAACCCGCCTATTTTTACCCAACCCGTTATTGAGCTGGCCGTCATGGAAAACAACAAAAGAGACCTTTTCCTCACCACTCTTAGCGCCACAGATGAGGACAGCGGGAAGAACGCAGAGATAGTTTATCAGCTGGGGCCAAATGCCTCATTTTTTGATCTGGATCGTAAAACGGGGGTCCTGACGGCGTCCAGGGTTTTTGACAGGGAGGATCAGGACAGGTTCCTCTTCACTGTTACGGCGAGAGATAATGGCACACCCCCTTTGCAAACACAGGCAGCGGTTATCGTAACTGTGCTGGATGAAAATGATAACAATCCTAAGTTTACACATAACCACTTTCAGTTCTTTGTGTCAGAGAATCTTCCTAAATACAGCACTGTGGGGGTGATAACTGTGACAGATTCAGACGCAGGAGAAAATGCTGCTGTCTCCCTTTCTATACTGAATGACAATGAGAACTTTATACTCGATCCGTACTCTGGGGTGATAAAATCTAATGTGTCATTTGACAGGGAGCAACAGAGCTCCTACACTTTTGATGTTAGGGCTGTGGACAGTGGCAGGCCTCCTTGCTCCTCAGCCGCCAAGGTGACCATCAACGTCATCGATGTGAACGACAACACCCCCATTGTCATCTACCCCCCATCCAACACATCTTTCAAGCTCGTGCCTCTGTCCTCTATCCCAGGATCTGTGGTGGCCGAGGTGTTTGCTGTTGACGGTGACACAGGAATGAATGCAGAGCTAAAATACACCATTGTGAGCGGCAACAACAAGGGTTTGTTCAGAATTGACCCTGTCACAGGAAATATTACACTGGAGGAAAAGCCAACAGTCACTGACATAGGCTTACACAGATTAGTGGTCAACATCAGTGACCTGGGGTATCCCAAATCACTCCATACGCTGGTGTTAGTATACCTATATGTCAACGACACCGTGGGCAACTCATCACTTATTTATGATCTCATCCGGCGCACCATGGAGACCCCAATTGACCGAAACATCGGTGAAAGTAGTGAACCATATCAAAGTGGTGACTATTTAACTATAATGATAGCCTTTGTAACTGGAGCCTTAGTGGTGATTATTGTCATCTTTGTGACTGTGCTGCTGCGCTGCCGCCACGCTTCCAGGTTTAAAGCTGCTCAGAGAAAAAAGCAAGGGGCTGAGTGGATGTCGCCCAACACAGAAAACAAGCAGAACAAGAAGAAAAAACGCAAGAAAAGGAAATCCCCCAAAAGCTCATTGCTCAACTTCGTCACCATCGAAGGAAACAAACCCGACGATCCTGCCCACGAGCCAATCAACGGAACCATCAGTTTGCCAACTGAGCTGGAAGACCAAGGGATTGGGCGCTTTGATTGGAATGCCACACCTACCACAACCTTCAAACCCAGCAGCCCAGACCTGGCTCGGCACTACAAGTCTGCTTCTCCGCAGTCGGCCTTCCACCTCAAGGCCGACACACCGGTATCAGTGAAGAAGCATCATGTGATTCAGGAACTCCCATTGGATAACACATTTGTTGGAGGCTGTGACACCCTTTCCAAGAGATCCTCCACAAGCTCCGACCACTTCAGTGCCTCAGAGTGCAGCTCCCAAGGAGGGTTCAAGACGAAGGGGCCCATGCACACCAGACAGCAGGTAAAGGAGCACTTTTACTGGTCTATAAGTACTGCCTATAACTGCCCTGTTCCACAGTGCTGAAGTGCCAGTCTAGATTAGGGACTCACTATAAGGTACTTTGAAGCAACAGAAAAGAGTGCTGAGACTTACTGCTTCAGCAAGTTCCACTGTTTCTCAACTTTAAAAAAAACAAAAAAAAGAAAAAGTAAGTTGAACAACTGCTTACTAATGGAGTTAATCGTGGATTTGGGAGTAATAATCATAAGGAGTTTTGTCTTTAATATATATTTAATTCGTATATAACAAAAATGCAAATGGGTGAGTGATTGCCTTGCCTTATTTTTCTCTTCAGCACCCAGGTTAGATCACTGGTAAAAATGTACCTACATAACATTAAATGTGACTCAGTGTTCTTTGTGAAAGAAACATTTTTTTCTCGCCTATCTACTCAGATAACCGTCTTCATCACAGCAAAATGCTGCATATACATTCAAAAAAGGAAAAAAAAAGATATTAAAACTTAACTTACTTGTCACCTCTCATAAAACTGAGTGTTTTCATATTTTTATTTTGTTTGTTTGTTTCTTTGTTTTGCTGTGTATTGTAATCTCACAAAAGCTTTTGTAACCTTTGTAACACCTGCTGCAATAACTACGGTCAATAATTAGTCTGCTGCAGTGGTATCGTGAATGTCACTGTTGGCTTTGCCTCATCATCTAAGCTTGAATTAAATGCCTCCTCTCAAATCACAGTAGCGAACTGAGTGAAGCTCATCTGGAACTTGATACACATCCAATTCAAAAAGGATTAGACAATAATGAGCCTCAAATTTCAACGTAATCCATGCTGCTTTTTATCAAAGCCTTATTAATTTTTTCTGCTAATAAAGCACCACTACACAACACACAGTTCTAATCTAATGGAACACACGTGGACAAATACGGGGAGCAGCGGAAGCAAGGGATAAGGCAGAGTGCAGGAGGGAGGTGGGGGAGAAAGGGAAGCGGGGAGACTGTTGTCAGTGGGTCAGGCTTGACAGGTGGTGGTACTGAACCCTTAGGTGGCAGTGTTGCGCTGCATGGCAAAACCTGGCACTACGCCAACCTGCAGTGGAATGCGAGGGAGGAGAAGAAAGGACTGAAACCTATGTTAGTGTTCTTAGTGAAATACTCTCGCCTAATGATGCAGAGGCTGCACAGGGAAGATTGATAATGGCAGTTAGAGATGTGAGTGATAAGATCTATCCGGAGGAGAGAGTGGAATTACAGGGGTGACACTGTGCGACTCCTGTCAGTGCATACCTCCGGGTCACTGCATCTGGGGTTGCATTTAATGTGTGGCTGTGTGAGAGGTAGCAGTCAAAAGAGGCATTCAGTGTGGCGTCATTCACTGTTTGTGCGTGCGTACGGTTGGTGATGTGTGTGAGAGGGTGAGGCGTTGAATTGGCTGATGGTGGTTGCGATGGGTGAGTTGGGGGGTAAGAGGGAGGGGGGAAAGCATTGTTCCAGTCCAAGAGGGGGACACATGAGATATGACACCATACTGTAAGCACAACTTCATCGATTTGCTCAGTCATCCCACAATTCCTCACAAGATTTATTGGAATCAATAGTTCTGACAAATGATTCAAAGAAGCACACAAACAGAGCCAATGTGTTCTCTATAGTCCCACTGACAATATACACTTCTACTCACACAGCTCTGTATGGTTTGATTCATACTTTCTGGGGTACTTGTGTATGGTTTAAGTGTAATCCATACACAAAGGGAGGGTTGAAACATATCCTAACTTGTGGCTCAGTGTAACTCAGAGCAGTTCAGTTGCCAGTCTAGCCATCTTTTACTAAAAGTACCTCTATAGAGTATAGAACTTGAGTTGAAAACATGTCTCATTAGCATTATAATCTTGTAATGTCATCAAATTAACGAAGTCCTAATGAGAATATGTATTTGTTTATTTATGACACAAAGTAAATAAAGCAAGTATGATGTGATGTGATATATTCAAACTTATGTCCATTTTTATATTTTTAGATCATAATTCTATTTTCTGCCTTTCCATTATTATAGGCTAGTATATTCCTTTTGAAATCCACAATGAAGACGCCATCTAATTGGTTCTTGGTTATAATTACTAAAATAAATCTATCCGATAAAGCTTCCAGCTCATACTTGAATATAAATGGCAGTTATTGATTGTGGGCAAACATTTCAGCTGCACTGACTACACTGACATGACAATCGGGCTTTGTTATCAGTACCATTGCTCCATTCATATTTTTATTGTCTACCACAATGCCAACCATTTGCATTGACATGTGCTTTTCATTCCAATTTCATGAGCACTTTTGAATAGATGACCAGTGAGTTTAGTTCATTTTTGGAATCCTGTCTGCATATTGAATTAAATCTATAAAGTATTAGCATTTTTTTCTTTTTTCATAAAAATGAATAAAAAACCAAAAACAAATACACATTATCTTTGAGTGAAACTTAAAGTTGATGGCATATCCAGGAAGTAATATCACTGGATTATCATATCACTATTCCAGCAGAATAAAGACGCAAAAAAGATAAGAACTGCATTATTAAAAGATTTCTTTTATACAGATTGCTAATAAAAATGTGTCAATATGATCTAAAGTTACTATTATAGTAACTCTTTGGTTGTAAAATGTGAATCGATGTAATATACTGAAACTGCAGCCAGTAGGTAGCTCATTTGTTGCACCATATAAAACACCACAAAGGCGGATGATAAAATAATAAAATTTAGCAAATACTGTTCAGTTTTGGTGTAGCCAGCCAGAAACAATCCTGCATTGTTGCCTGAAGTTAACATGAAACAAGCAATTAAGTGAAAGAGTATGTTCAAGAGTAAGAAACACAAAGCTGGGGGGAATGGCTTTTGAGATTGACCTCTTCTCTAAGATTTGAAAAGCTATTTTCTTCCAGTTTTCAAGAGTCGCCTCCATGCAACATCAGCTCCAATCAATAACAAAGGAAACTGATTGATTTAAAAAAAAAAAANATTGAGAGCAACAGCAAAGCATGACCTTCAGTGGTGTCTTTTCAGAGAGAATAGAACATGTAGGGAATAGTAATAGCAAACATCTACAACAGTGCCATCACACATAAATGCCTTCTGCAATCAGCTTTATATGGACCCAAACTTTGCTGATAGCAATAGAAGCGATCCTTGCTTACCCATTCGTTTTTTTTCTCACTTATTATTTACCCTCTAGGGAACCATATTAGTGTAAACAAGACTGGAGAAAAAAAAAGTATGAGAACACTGTCCTAGTTTCACAAGGCAATATGAGCATCTAAGAAACCAAGTATAATCATCACCATCAGTCTTACTCTCTCGCTGTCAGCAGGCTTAGACATCTATGTGGTCCTCTATCACAACACGAGCCCAGTGGCTATGCATGTGCTGTACGGCAGATCCCAGAGCTCATGTTATCAACACGCTAAGATGGTTAACCGCAGGGGTGAAGGGATTGTAAGTAATCACAGCAAAAAGTGTATGAAACATCATGAATAATCAATTATGAACCCTATTTTAAGTTTCCCCTGTAAACTGTAAATAATTTGCACAGTAAATGTGAAAATGAGGGTGTTAATGAATTCATATATACAGTTCTCTTTCTGATGCACAAGACATGTGCTTTTGCTCTTCATATATCTTGTGGTAATATATAATAACATAAGGAAGCACAATAATGTGCTTATAGTGTTTTAGGTTTTTTTCTTCTTTTGGTTTTGTAACCATATGGCCTG
>JAPMNP010677904.1:0-16724 GCA_029874935.1 Atherina boyeri | reverse complement strand
CTTGCCTTGCTCGTCAGAGACAAGTGACTGACGCTGCAGCTGCACAGCTGTCACAACTCACACTGATCACAGAGTTTTCCGTTTTACTGAATTTTACCTGTGGATATACAAATTAGATTAGCAAATGTACTCCTGTCAGATTCCTGTTCATTTACTCTGAGGATGAAAGGATGAAAAAATGAATTGAAAAGAAATCTACTCTGTAAATATGTTCCGTTTTACTGAATTTTACCTAGTGATATACAAATTGGATTAGCAAATTTACTCCTGTCAACCTCCTGTTACTTTATTTTGAGCATGTGATTAAAACATATTTTTTCCCGTGTATAGTATGTTAAAGTTTTACTGAAAGTTACGTAATCCAATATGGCCTGATGACGTCACAATATGCAACTTAGATGAGTAAATTTACTCACATCATCAACTTTAGGTCATTATAAATATTTTTCTCATTTACACTATGGATTTATCTCTCACCACTTCCAAACTACAGCCTTTTGAAATCTGAAAATCCAAACAGAATATTTTCCTAAGTAAACTCTGGCGCCTCGAGGTTTAAGAGTGGAGCCAGGTAAGCTAGTTCAGGCTTCTGTTTAGGATGCATGACCATGGATAATTGGTTTTAGTTTTAATTGGAATTTAGAAATTTGAATTAAAAAAAATTTGAGTTGTGTTCAGAGTAAGCACTAATTGCTTGAATGGAGATGGATGGAAATTGTTGCCAAAGCTGCTGTAGTAGACAACAAGCCTCCATACTCTATGACAGATATCGGTAAACATTTCTGAGGAGTCTCTCATTTCCCCCAAGATCCCCCAAGAGTAACTGTGTTAATTTATCTCCTACTAAGCAGCCAAGAGCTGCTCATTATGAGCTCAAATGAAATTTGAATCCTAATAATCGCTTTGATTTTTCATCCTTTTTACTTTACTAAATTTCAAACCCCTGAAATCCAGTTCAGTGAAAAGTTGAGGTTTGACTTTTCAACTGGCTGCTTATTGGCTGATCCGTTATTTCGTGTCAGTACTGGTATTTTCAATGTATGTGTGTGTTTGAAGACCTTTTTTTTATTAATGTTATGGGTTCATTTTCAGTTCAAGTGTTTCATGAAAACCTGTTTTTCTCATTTTACAGAACATTTTTTGGTTCCGTTAGTCTGACATAATTAAAGCTATTTTTACACACCCCTTTCTGCCCACATCTATGGACACGAGGATTACTGCATATTCATGCACATATATTTCCTACATGCTCACATGTGCAGTCAAAACCACACAAACATTTGGAATTTGTGTGCTCTTTTAGGACACTTAAGTTGTATCATGGAAATCGTTTTCCGCTCTTATACATGCGCAATGATTTATGGTGACAAGCGTTGCTATTTGGAAAATTCCTCAGCTTTCCTGAAAAATGAAAGCATAACAAACCACAATCTTTTTTTTTTCTTTATTTAAAGCGAATAAGTATCCCTATTTCCTCAGACCACTGAAATCTGCGGCAGAATATTGGAAACAAAAAGGTTTCAGAAGCATATGAAAGACACTATGACTGCAGACAACCCGTACAACACAGGGTTTCTTGTCTACAGATGGACCATCTAAAAAAACAAATATATCACTAACATGACGTGTCAGTTTTTCAGGGTACCAAACGATCATGGCTGTTGATCTTATTGTTAATGTACAGTATGTCAACGCTGTCCATATAAAAACTTTTTTTAAATGCATTATATTCCAAAAGCAATTTAATTAGATACACAAAAGTACTTTTTTAATGAATCTGAATCTAGAATTATTTGAAAATTTGACATTTCAGGAATAATGGAGAAGGGTTTTTTTTGTTGTTGTTTTTTCTTTACCAATTTGAATAAAACAGTTTGCAGTCCTTTTGCAGAAATAACATGATGAACATATACCAGATAGCATGCCGATGTGCTATACGTTTCCAGCACCAATATGGAGAGAGAATGCAGTGGAATCCACAGGCCACAGTGTCTGTATTATTACAGGTACAATGTGTTAAGTCAGCTTAAAACAGTGCAGAACTGTAGCTTATCAGCAAAATCAGTAGTGGAAAATATACTTGCGGGTTATCATCTGAGTGAGTGTTTGACAAGCGGATATTAGCTTGCCACAGTAACTGGAACACACCAGTTACAAATAAAAAACATATTTTCTTGCTTGCGTCTAATAGTTACTTTCATTCTGGACCAAAGTTCAGATCCAGATCCAAACCAGATTGTGCTGCACTTATTACATTATGTAGCCATGCACCATATACTGTGTGTGTGTGTGTATATATATATATATATATTGCATTTCTATCGCTTAAAATACCTCCTTTCTATATGTATGACTTCTATACAACTGTGTAAGGGGTGCAAAATGATATCATGTGCATCTACAGTTGTGAAAAACACTTTCTAGTAGATTTTCTTTTTTTTTCTTAGTGAACAAAATATCATCTTTGATTTGAGAATTGTATGTGTAACTGTATGAGGCCTATGTTGCATATTGCAACTGTGAGACCACACATGTGCCCCTCTCCCTCTGTGTGTGTGCGTGTACTAGTTTTACTTTAGTAATAGGGACCAACACTTGACTAGACACAAACTTGTGGGATTGACATGTAAATTTAAGGTCTCCAATTTTATTTCCATGGGCAAAGGGATTTTTGGGGATCTTTTTTTTTTAATTTTATGGTCAGAGGTGATATTTGGTTATGGTTATGTTTAGGGATTGGGGTCTAGTTGCCCTGACTGTAGCTGAACTTGCAAGTGACAGTTACAGTACAATGAAGCAATACATGTTAAAGTACATTCTACAATGCCGGGTATCAGTGGGCTGTTCGGCTGAATAGATCAATAGTTTGTAATGATGTGGATCTTACAACAACTCACAATTCGATTCGATTCTGATTCAATTTAAATTGTGATTCTTCAATATTTTCCATTTTTTGTTTGTTTTTTTTACACCAGACCATGTGAAAGAGACGAATGATGACGATGTCAACAGACTGTATCAGGAGCCATAATTCCCGAAAAATGCACATCTCATGTACTCTGTTTCTTAAGATTTATTCAGCAGCAATATATTTGAACCAGCTATTTGAACTTACACTCTCTTTCCAACAGCCTGGTTTGCAAATAAGAGGTATAAAGAAACAGTGTAGAAAAAATATATACTTTACTGAATGTTGTACTTCCACATCTTAAACCTTTCTTACATAATGATTGTCTGACTGATTTACCCGCCGCACCACTGCTCTATCCCAACCCTACAACGAGTGTGCACCCCAGCAACAAGGATTACATGGGAATGTATGGGTGCAGGAAGGTAGCATCCACAGGAGGCTGACAGTGGCGGCCACTCTGTCACAGTCACCGTTGAGGATCAGCCCCATTGTTTCTCCAGCCATCAACTATTTAATGTCAATTTTGTTGTTTATAATTTGAATTTTCCTTCAATATATCATCGCAGCACTGTTAGATCTTTGAAAAAAGAATTCAGTGAGTGTGTATGGTGATTACATTTACATGCAAATGATGAAAAGACACTAAGTGATTTTTCATCACCGTCATTTGAGAATTGATTGCCAAGTATAGTTTCTCTGATGTCTCATCGGTTCATAAGCATAATGCCCCTCTGGTGACTCTTTTACATCCAGCAGACTTGTGGCTTTGCAGAGTGGCGACACTACGCTGTAGAAGTCCTGCTTTGGCTGAAGAATGAGGAGAAACTGTGTGTGGAATGAATGAAATCTTCGCCTGCTGCCATTATCTGACTTTAGACAAACACTTGACAAAGTTTCACTGCGAGGGCCAATCACACTGCACCAGACATAATGGTTATTTATTGCACTCAGAGTCCCTATGAGATGTCTTTATGTGAACTCAGTGCATCATGTTACCAGTAGAGATGATTTTTCAGCTGGCCTGGTTTGGCCGAAGGATGAGTTTAAGCGTTTCATAGTCTCTCCTGTGCCTCTCCCCGGTATTAGAGCTGTTTTCTTTCACAGGACCGGCTCTTCCCTTGCCATGGCCATTCATGTCTTCTTTCATTCATTTTCCACTGTTTAACTGTCATCAATCCCGCCCAGACCTTCAGCAGCCGCTGTGTGCTTTGGGTCAAAGTCAGAATGTGTCGGTAACAGTGCACCTTACCCTGAGAGCTGTTCAGACAAGAAGCAGCAGTGGACGAGCTGGTTTTAGGTTCTGTAATACGGTGATGTCATTCTGAAACCACAGCAGAGCCAGGGTGTGATTGATGGAGCGCAGACAGGCCACTATATCTCATGGCATCAACGCAGAGATTGAGCTTTACTTCAGCTGTTTGAAAATGTTTCCCACAAGTCTCTGCATTTCCTGATTGCTAACTGGTTGCATCACCTCTGTGTATTTATTGCTTTGTAAGCTTTCAAATTAACCAGGGTGGGGGACTGGATGGAATGGGATCAGAGTTCAGTGACATGTAGACTTACTTGACACCTTGCCTACTGGCAGCTAGCAGAGATGGTATTGGTGAAGCACAATAAAATCCAACTTAGATCTAGCTTGTTTTGCATATTCAGTTGCTGTTTGACTCAGCTTAACCAATTAAAATGCTTACAGAAATTTAGGAAAATATTTCATTGATCCACCATGATTTTACCAGAAAAACTGCAACATTATTTGTTTTGTGTGGTCTTGTAAATGAAAAATTAAGTTTATGTAAAATACAGTGGCGGCTTTTTTTTTCTTTTTTTTAATTAAACCACCTAAATTCCATGGTGGTAAGCACAATGACAATAAAGGCAGTACTGATTCTGAAGCCTCAGCTTTAACTCTAACCTCAGTTACTTACCTTCAAGTGAGCTCTGTGTTAAAGGATTTTTCTGAGAAATTACAGTTTTTAAAAAAATGTATTTATTTATTTTATTTCTTCCAAAGCTGGCATTTTCTTTTCAGGTTCATCCACTCACACACATTAGTTTGTTCATCATCTGTTTAGCACCATGACATTCCCGCTTCCACATTTGGACACCAGGGGTGTGGTTTTGATTGACAGGTGGAGAATCAATCAATCAATCAATAAATAACTTAAAACAATCCCAATTGGCCAGGGACGCAGAGAGATGATTCCTCGGCAGGATCTTTACAAAACCAATGAGAAAGCAGCCTGAGGTCACATGTTTGCAAAAAGTTAACGGTCTCACATTATACCCATTGGGATGACACCATTCGCCCATGAAAGTTATATATTTATGCAGGAAGTTATTAACCAAATGCAACCAATTCTCAATAAATGTTGAAGCAGGCTGTAATCATGACTAATCAATTTTAATGTACCTGATAACTTTGCATTTTTTAAGTAATTCATGTTTAAAGGACGTAGCCTTCTTGATGAGGACAGTGGCACGTATTAACAAGCCACTGCTGGTAAAATCTTCAGCCTTTTAGCAGAAGTAACAGCCTTAGTAACGACCTTAGTAACAAAGATGATGGAGAAGCTTCCTTATTTCTTTCATCTGTGGTGTCTCAGTCAGAGCCTCCTCTACATAACGTGGCCTGGAGAGGTTGTTCCTGTTTCACATATTACTGAGAGGCAAGGTTGATTTAGGCATGTTGTGTTTTTCTTCTCTTTTTTTTCTTAGCTTTATTGGCTAAAATATTTATTTTTTTGGACAAATAAGTGGGTAACAGATCATTTCCACAGCAGCAGTTTGAACATGAACTATTGAGTGAACACAGGTGGTAGCGATCAAGTTAATTACAGCTCTGCACAGAGCCCTCGTTAGTATCATTAGTACCACCTGAGTGTACCTACAACTTTCGCTCATAAATGGTCTCCACAGTAACCAGCGCAGCTTTACTACCTGTATAAGTTAGTATGCTACTACCTATTAGTCTGGGAAGGGCTGACAAAACTTCTGGCATTTATTTGCAGAGAAATATTAAATTATTTTACACATCATACCTTTCAGGTTTCAGCTCAGTCTGTGTTGATCCATAGCTCCACTGAGAGAACTTAGAAGCTTTGCCAAGATAATGTTGCATCAGTCAGGTTTCATACCTGAGCACAGTTTAATAACTCCCTGGTTTACGCTCTCCTGAGGCCGCTCCTCATTTCTCTGTTTAACCTTTAAAAACAGAACATCACTTTTGTTTCTGTAGAAGTTTAAAAAAAATCAAGGTCCATACAAGAGGAATTTTTTTGTGTTTATGTATGTACTGTGATGCAAGATGCTTTTTTTCTAATAGGGTTTTGACCAGAAATGTGTATATATGTGTTGCTTGTGTTTGAAATCCTAAACAAACACACTTAACCCCCCCTCCAATCATGTTTGTTCCAACAGGAAGGCAGGCCTCATCCTCTCCCAATTAGATGAACTCTCCCTCTGGTGTAAGGGTCTCCTCCAGGAGTCGAAGATTGGACTTCGCAGAATGTCCCTTAAGTTCCTCTCCTGTCGTTACACTGACACAAAGGCCTTTGGGCTCAACTGGTCAGCCATGGGGCCGGACGTACACAAGGCCTGTGACGAGCAAACGCTCACCGTCATGTATAACGACTACGGCGAGCCCAAGGAGCTCTAAAGCTTTGGGTTTGGAGAGATTTGATAAACTCATCACAAAAAGAGAAAAAAAAAAAAAAGAAAAAGGTTTTACATAAATTTTCACAACATGTGGCATTATGCTACTATTCTGAAATGCTACGCATCATTTGAAATACCATTCACTCTGTTAACCTCCACTGTATTACTGGCCTCAGAAGCAATTTATTATTATTCACATTATTATAACATTTAACAACAATAAATTGTGATGACTGGATGTCTTTTGAGGTTAAAATATTGTGTTAATCTGGACCTCTTTGCTGTACTTAGAGCTGTTTAACTTAATTCCTCCCTTTCAATGGAGGCTAAACAATGAATAAAATCCTGTGACATTTAACTCTAACTATGACAGGTGCTCTCTCTAGGCCTGTACCCTTTCTCATTCTTCATTCATGTGTAAAGACAGCAATGTAGCTTTAAATATTTTCTTTGAAACACCCTAACTCTTCACCATAAGATGAACTGAAGCACCGTGGGAGTCATCTTATGTGGGACAACTACACAAAACATGAGACCTAAATGTTTGATGAGCAACCAAGGCCAGTGTGTGTCTTTAATTTGAATCTTTTCAGTGATTGTGAAATATTGAGGCAGGAATGAACAGAAAACATGGAAATCTTATGTGGATTCAAAACATTGTTATATTATGTTTGCAAGGTTGTTTTTGTTGACAACCAAGCACTTCTAAGAGCACAACTCCAGTCCTGAAGACTTCATTTTTCTGATTTTATGCCTAATCTGAGTGAATCTCATGACTGGCATTTGCTTAACATTGAAAAATGAGAGCATATGTTTTCTTTATTATTGTTTTTGTATTTATTTGTGACAGAACAAAGTACGGAACAGATTGTATTTTTTGTTATTTCCAAAGCTTTTGAAATTGTTACAACACAAAAAAAAAAGCATTCTTGATTTTATCCTTCCTCGTGATTAATTTCCGCATGGCTTCATCCAGATGTGACGACCTGCTTTCGTTCAGCTTTTTTCACTCAATCAGAAGTCAAACGGGCAGATCTGGGACATAAAACGACGACAGATCAGCTCTGTTTTGTGTATGTTCAAAACTCCGCTGAGATGTACATTCTACATAAAGCCGCTCCTGATGATCAGCGATAACTGTGAGCAGCCAGTCTCACTATTTTGAAAGGTTTACATGAAAAATGAGGATTATACAACATTACAAGATATTATCTAAGTAGATATGTATGAATATTTTACATGTTAAAAAGCTGCTTTTTTATGACAACTTACCCAGTAGCTGGGCGTTGGGACTTAAAATCTCAGCAGCCCTGAGCAGATCTCGTGTTTGCTGATTATTGTATCTAGAAAAGCAGGTTTGAAGTGGTCACCTCTCTACTGTTTTGGATGAAGTGAGTAGCACCAGCTGGAAAAAAACTAATATTTTTCTTTTGTCATTAAAATTGTTAAAAATTAGATTAAGTGCAAAATACTGTAAATACATTAAAGATTTTTTTTTTTTTGTCATGAGCTGTGTGTCTAGAGAAGATTTATGTTAAGCAGGTGGAGCATTCTTATGAAGCAGATAACAACATTGAAGTAGACCACAGGCGTGTTGGTAGTAGGGCTTCCTGTCTTGGAAATGTTGCTCAGATGCCAGCTAATTTCAACATTAGTCACTTTAAAGACAGTCGTTAAAATGACTTTTAAAACATGCCCCAATTTTCATTTTATACCATTTTTGAGCAACATTGTATACTTCCTACTTTTACAAACTTGTACGATCCTCATCCAGGATAAATTTTTCCTTTATCTGCATGTCAGTGTTGATTTTTGGCCAATATTTCATGTTAAAGCCTTTATTTGCAAATCAGATTACCTGCTTTTATCATCTTCAATTAGTACTAGAGATTTCAAAGAAACCCTGTACATAGCATCATCATAAAGTTTTAGACAATTAAAACCTACTGAATGTAGTGTTAGTTTGTATTCTGAAATTAAGTTGTTTTGAGCGAGTTGTACTAATTTACAAGAATCCAACACACACCGGTTAACTTCTTATGTGTCCAGTAAAACCTGCCATGTTCTTTATCATGGTAAAGTACTCCTGAAAGGAAAGCACGGACTGCTTTAAAGTGATCATTCTGGAGTAAAGCTGCAATATAACAGCAACTTAATGTTTTCATTGGATAACTTCTTATGACATTGTGTCTATTAAAAGTATATTTTTGCTTTTGTTCGACTTAATTTGTCAGATTATTGTTTATTTCATCTATTTTTCAGTGGCCATGTTGGCAATTGATGTCAAATAAATGCAAATGTATTTTTTTTCTCATGTTGATACTAAAATGAATGCTTGTAGATTTTTGTATAGGCGGCAAAGTATTACATAACATTATTATAGTGTTTTAATTCTGTATATAAAATGTACAACTGGTGTATTTTACATTTCCCTGTGCTTTTACTAGATGCAGTATTGTGCTGTTATATCTGCCTCATATTGTAGTTTTTGCAGGTTGATTCCAGTCTTATAAATAATCTGACTGATTTAAAGATGCAGTCTGTTGAATTTTGTCAAAAAGGGAATGTGGAGAAGAAGATGAAGGCAATGAAACAAAGACCTGTTAAACTGTTTAGAAAGATTAGGGGGAAAAAAACTATCTGCATGATTTGCTGTCTATAATGTGCTGTATGTGGCATCATAAACTCAACTTTTTCACTTTGATCTTTGCTACTTCTGAAAATAATAAAAAGCGTATTATGAAAAGTGGCTGTATAGAACTTTTTTACAGCCTACTGATGAGGTTTTAAACCATTTATTTGTGTGCGATAATGGCTTGTCAGTGCTCTTGGATTACTAAATTTGAACTCCCAAAAATATTCATGGTCTTGTGTTACTGTAACGGTTATTGTGACGGTGCAGAGATTGAAGTTACCAACTGCTGTTGCAGCTTTGATCTGTTGGAGAGGAGCACTCCAGACTGTTGTCCATATGTTTCACTGAAATAAAATAACACTTTAAAATATATGTATGTATGATCTGTGTGTCATCCATGGCATATTTTTTACACATAGATCCAGATTGGCTATGACACCATACCTGCTAACTGTAGCATGCAGCTATCAGCTACATAAGATGATATAAATATACGTAAAATAGTATTTTGGTTAACTGAATTTGAGCTTAATATTCTGGATTTGTAAAACTTACCTCCACTTTCTGTTAAATAAACTGATATATATTTTTATTTTTTTAAGTAAAGAGAAAAAAAGCATGAAGCATGGCCTTGTAATTTGTTTTTCTAAAAGAAAATACTTGTACAAGTCTAAATATGCAAATGAGTCCCCAGTGAAGTGAGTGCTCACAGTGCTTCAGAGCTTTTGTACCAGGCAGATTCAGAGGAAACATGGCCCCAACAAGAGAGCTGCCTGCTTAAAAAGAATTATTAAAACTCCTTGAAGAAGGTAATTCAACACAGAGGCTGACAAAAAATGTTGTTTTTTCCCAGTCAGCTGTGTCTAAAGTTTGGAGCAAGTACATACAAAATGGGAAGCTGTAAAAGGGGAAACACACAGGCAGCCAAGGAAGACTCCAAAGCATCAGGAAAACAAATATGCAGAAAAAAAGGGAAATGTGCAACAATAGAAAACGAAAAGCAAATGGACAGAAAAGAGAGTTGATGTTTTTTATCTAACTGTAAGAAACCGGCTGAAGAAAATGGGGCTGATGTTTTGAAAAGTCGAACGTAAACCATCACCATACACCTAAACAGAAGAAATCAGGGTTACAGTGGGCTGAAGAGAAGCAATCATGGATTCTGAATGTTTGGATTGTTATTACTAATTAATCACAGATTAGTGTCGGACAAAGACATGATACATATATTATATTTACTTGGTGTAGTAGCAATGAAACGTAAAGTATAAAGATGAAAAAAGTTCTAGTGGTGGATGATCTGAGTTGTCGTTGGGTAAAGGTCCTAGGGAGACAGGAGTCATTACCTCTACTGTAAATATTCAGCACTTTGCTGATCCCATTTATAAAAAAAAGGTTAGAAGATTTGTATGGATGATTATTCATTTTGCCACAAAGCAAAAAGTGTTCTAACTTCTCGGCAGGGAAGCCATAACAGCTCTGACGTGGCCAGCAAACAGTCTGGATGCCAATCAGACAAAAAAGTCTCCATCTTGCAGAGCTGATCTGTCAACTGCTATAGAGGAAAGTGGGACCCCTGATTGATGAAGAATATTGTTTTTCATAAGTTCAGTCCATGCCTGAAACAATGGAAGTCATCATAAAAGTCAAAGGAAGTGCAAGAAAATTCTGGTTGTCATTGTTTTTTTTTCTTTTTTGCTTGTTGTTTATGTGATTTCTTCTTTTTTTTTTAAAGCTGAATGAACATCATCCAAAAATGTTGTGCAATTGTTTTTTAAACAGCAACAGCTTCGAAGCTCCTTTGATTCATTCAATTAAAGCTGAACATACATGATTAAATCAGAAGGGTGAAGACTTGGTTTTAACATTAAAACCAAGTTTGGATGAAAGTAATCTATTAATAATGATATGATAAATTACTAAAAAGAAACCCACAGCTCCTATGTGACTCAACATAAATGACAACACAAGTCATCAGGGTTCATATAAAGTTGCTATTTATTTCAGAGTATAAAGTACAGTAAAATATCACAAAAAACAAGATTATACCTTTATAGATACTATATACGTAGTGATGGGGTGCGTCATCGTTTCTAGCTAATGGACTCCAGAAGCTGTCTCTATTTCACACACATGCAGGCACAAGGCAGGCTTGAGTGAAAGAATTTTCTCCTCAGATTTCTGTTTTTTTCCTCTTTTTTTTGTCTGCAAACCCCAACATTTCATGGTATGTGCAGAGAGGTTTCAGTGGTATTTTTCTAAAGCGATTAAAACGTTAAATTTGACCATGTTCCTGTACCAGTTAAAATGTGGAATTACACTTTGTCACTCGAATGTATGTGTAATTATCACAATATTTGACATTTGTAGCAATACAAGAAGAATATTGACTTGTGAGACTAATAAGTGGCCTTGTTCATACAGTATGTTAGGTGATCCAAATTTATTATGTATACATGTTAGTCTGTACAGATGCATCCGGTTAACCCTAAAAGCTACATTTCAGACATGTTTAATGAGACCTGAAGTAATGTCGGGGTTTGGGAGGGTATGTTTGGTCCTCCACGAGGACAACCTGGTGATGGTTGTATGATTTTTAAAATAAAGTCATACATATGGGAGCCAAACTTCAACCGTTCTGTGATTTAGCCTCAGTGTGATTTAATATGGGGGATGTAAATATCTTTTTCCCCAGTAGCTCTCAGTGTAAAGATTGTGTGCATGCACTGGGTAGTTCTCAGACTCAGACATTTGTCTGCTCCGACACTAATCAGGTCCAGGAAAAACACTCGAGCACATTCACAACAATGATTTGATTCAATTATGATGAGTTGGATTTTTGGAGGGAATGAGCTGCAGTCAGTCTGGCTCTGATCTCCAAAACATTCTCTGTTTTTACAACAAAGATAACTTTTAACTTGTTTACAAAGGAAGGACACTTTTAATCCATGTGTGGATGTTATTTCTCTAGACTAAGCACAGGAATGAAAGTTTTTAAGCAACATCACTCATAATCGATGCAACTGAACAATAAAATCTATTACGATCAAATAAAACGGCCTTCTATTGTACAAACTCTGTCTTCAGTCACGCTCTTTGCATAAAAAAAAAAGTTCAAATCTGATATTTTGTGTTTGTTGTGGTTTATATTCAATGGTTTGACTTTTGTTTATTACAAGTTGAACTGCTTTTGTCCCTTAGTCTTACTGCATTCCTCCTCTAGCTCCGCCTCCTCTGTCCAAGTGTTTGACTTTGTTCTTGTTCTCCTCGGCGTTCGGATCACGACAAGTGCACTCATCCTCGCTGCAGTCCGCCCCAAACTGGATGACCTGTTGGCAAAACAAACACAGCATTCAGCGCTCGCCCTCCCGGACCATCCACTCTGTAACCAGACTGAAATTTTTGCCTCTTCCGATGCAAATATGCAGACTGAACAGAACTATGAAAAGCGGAGACGAAAGGAAACATTACATCAGTGGAGCCACTGAGAGGGCTTCCCTGCAGAGTTGTTACTTTTCAACTGTAGCAAAGAGCACCACTTTGAATGGCAAAAACAGACAATAAAAACTGCATTTGCTTAACCCAACCAAGCTGCATTGTGTTTGTGCTGAAAGGTGAGCACTCCTTAGTACTCGCAGCCTTTCCTCACAGTTTCAAAGACGGCCCCAATGGCCCCCCGGAGGCCGATAAAGCTTGAGTCAAATGCTTCAACGTGGCCTTTGAGTGAGCAAGAGAGCCTTGTGGGTCTTCAGGGGGGGAGGAGAGGAGGGAGGAGCGCACCGCCGTGGAGGTGAACGGATGAACACATGTTAAGAATCAACAAGGAGAGGCTGCCAGCTCTTGTCTAGGAAGCGAGCCATCACCACAGGTTGCAAAATAAACTCTGGTGCCCCACGAAGCAGTCTGTTGGAAGAAATGTAAACATTCGCTCCCGGACAAAAAGGAGTGAAGGAGGATGGAGAGAAAGAGATGGAGAAAGGAGAGTGGGAGGCAGGGGAAGAAAATAAGTGTGACGGCAAGCATGGCGGAGCAGGAGGTGGCAGCTTCTCGGCCTCTGCCGCTGATTGCATAGTAAAGGTTTCACCGAGGGCTCTCAACACGCTGCAGAAGGCCCAGCTTCATTTAAAAACACCAGTAGTCCAATTTAAGAGGAATTGGCGCTTCCATTAAATGTTTCCCTAACAACTCCATTTTGATTCATTGACGCCGGCTCAGAGCAAGCCAACGAGTATTCCACTCTGAAAGCCCTCTAACAGCCTCTGGAAGAGACTCTTTTGCTTCATCCGCAGAAACAAAAACTAAGTGTTTTGGGTGTTTTTTTTAGGCATTTGCCTCCTGCTGTTTACCACAACACGCTGACGAACAGAACACGTGATGAAAGCATTTCCAGGCGCCGTGTTTGACTTTGCATGCAACAAACACAGAGCAGGTCCTCTTCTTCTGTGTTTTGACTTGACTGATTTTTACTACTTTGTCTCTTTGGCAGACTCATGCAAACACTTCAGTCTGCAAAATAAAATGAAGAGTGTGTGCTTCCAAGGATGGTGTGGCAAATCAGATCTGTCCTTTTGGTGCTTTTCCCTTTTGAATCCGGCCAAATAATCTCCTGAGTATCTTTCTCCCCTGAAGCTCCATAAAAGATAAGCTCCATCAGACTCATCCAGGCACCATCAGGTTTCAGAGTTGATTCAAATATCTGCACGTAAGCTATGCGAGTTATCCTAGTTACATAATTCACATGGTGTTAACATCTTAAAGAAGCTTTACAGAACTTTGGCACATTTTCTCAGTGACACGCTGCCTAATGATCGCTGATGTCAACGTCCATTAGGGTTAGGGTTAACCCAAATGTTGACCCTTGTCTTATCTCTTGCTCTGTCGCTTTCTCTCTTACTTTTCTGGCCTTTCTTCAATAATGTCCTCATGCTTTTGTGTTTTTGTTTATTAATCAGCCAAGGTTATGTGTACAAAATGGCTAATTTGTGTTGATATCCAGTAGCTAGCATGTGATGCAGCTAAACTAAACAGTAAAGTGACACAGCATCCTGGAAGAAAAAGTTGTGGGAAAACTTTCTCAGCTTCGGGAAGCTACTGGACAACAACGTCTCCAGGAATAATTTGCATAACGAGCTAAAATCTGAATAAAACACTTTTTTTTTATTATTTAAGAAAGTTACACAGACTTTAACTCCAACATTTATTTACAATTACATAAAAACAAAATCTATACAGAAAAAATAATAATAGTAAATAAAATAAATAAATAGGTAAAAAACATAATTTTGATAAAAATTAATAAAATAAAGAAGAGAACTGGTTCTATACTAAATTCATGACACTGGGCATCAAGGGGTTAAAACATCTTATTTCCTTCACCTGCATTAGTTGAGCAACATAAAAATGGATAGGTTCTGAAAACAAATGACCCCCACCGGCCCCCTCCCTCACTTATTCATCACTCTGCTGGAGCCGTGGTGGCAAGTCAGGATGCTGACTCTCATGCCGACTTAGTTCACTTCCTCGAAACGACTCCCGCTCGCTGGGCTGCGGTTTTTACAGTGGCCGAGTAAACCGCAGGCCATCAGACACCTCTCTGCTCCCACANCCTCCCCTCCCCTTTCCTCTGTAAAAGAGCAGTTAGTGGCAGTCTGGCAGCTCATTTATTATGACGGCAGCTACACACTCGCTGAACTCCTTCTCCGTTGAGGAAGGAGCTGCCGGTGAGTCATGGCGTGCCGCGGACATGGAGGAGACAGCAGAGGGCTCAGCCAACTGTACGCCATAGGAGTTAATAGACAGGGCCCCCTGAATGAGTGTCATGAATATGCGGCTGTACAGTAGCCAAATAGGGTCTATTGGAGGAGGAAGGGGGTGCTACCTAAATGTCCACATGGGAGAGACGTTCTCATGAAAGCACAGGAAAAAAGGGGGGAAAGATGTGTTTATCCAGGAGCAGTTGAGGGAATGAGTGGTCTGGTTTCCACCACTGCCTAACCTGAGCTCACTCATTATTATTCATACCATTCCTGTTAGCCACCCAGTGTGAGCAGCAGTCATTTAGCGTAATTAGTCTTAAGTGATACATTTGCATGTGGAAGCGTGCATGAACCAGCCATCGCCAGGGAGAGCATGTTAGGATGGATAAACACAGACATCCAACATATACCTCAAACTGATTAGGCTCAAAATAGAAACTGAGTTTTTCATTTAAAAGGCCAGCAATACACACACACAGGCACCCAAACCTGATTTATTTTACCCAAATATCTATCTAAGAGTGTTCTGGTGTCCATAACTTCTAGCTTCTGCAGGGGTGTAACAGCTTATTAGAGGTGAGGAAGTGTGTAGCAGCACTGGGCGATGAAAACCTGCTTATTTACAATTTGAGTGGAAAAGCTGGAATGCACAAGTCTCCTCTGTTGTTTTAAGAGCAGACGAGGGAGACTAAATAGGCCCAGTCGCTAAGAGAAGAGAGGGGAAGGTTGCAGGGATTTGGGTTTGTTTGCTTAGCAGAAATCTCCTGCGTAGCAGCACAGCGTCCATGCCAAAACAGACTGATTCTGCTACTGTAAACAGGAAGAATCTGACTTTGAATGCAGCTTCAGCCTCAGATCTCTTCATCACAAAATGTCCCAAAACACTTTACCACATTTTTAACAGAGTAGACTGAAATTGGAAGACATGTTTGTTAGATATTACTAAAAATCTGATGGAAACAGATACGATGAGCAACTAAAGCGACACGCCTATGTACCTTTTTCGTGGAGAGCGTGGACGGGCAGCAGTCTCCTCCATCATATTGGCAGTAGGCTCTATTGTTGATGGTGTCACACCAGCCATCTCCTCCAAAAGGCTAAACATAAATTGAAAACAAGAAACTGTGTCAGAGTTCAAGAAATAACCTTTTAGAATAACAAGCTGGGAGGGCTAAAAAGGAAAAATAAAACTAAACAAAAAATGAGTCAACATTTTCCCAGAAAACAGATTTTCAGTAAGCTGCTCACATTGTCATAAAATTAAGTTTGGAACAAATGGCTGTGAGACTAATGAAAATAAACAGCAAATGTTCCAAGTCTAAGTTGCACAATAAGGGATACCAGAAAATCTGTTGTGTGGTTGGTCACAAAACAACAAAGCCAACGACACAGAGATCTCTGCCCACCGTACGAGCTGACTAGAGATTCTCAGTCTTGGTAGTTAATATATATTAACTACCTGCATTGATCAGCGGCTCATATGTAACATTGTGTATAATGTCACAAATGAGCGATTAACTTTCATATCAAACATGTGTATTTATTACATAGTTGTAGGGTTCTGTATTCAGCTAGACATCATCCTGTTGCAGGAATTAACCAAACATTTACTCTGTAGAAGCTCAATTTACACTGTAAAAGAGAATCGTTGGACTAACTTAAATTAATTTTCATTTAGTAATAAGTAAAATAATTAAAGGTACAATATGTAAGATTCTGGCCGAAACTGGTACTGCAATCATGTGAAGCCGTAGCCTATGTAAGA
>JAPMNP010677896.1:0-10314 GCA_029874935.1 Atherina boyeri | reverse complement strand
AATATTGGTTGATGAGATTTGCAAATGATTGCATTCTGTTTTTGTTTACATTTTAGAGTCGCAGCTCATTTGGAATTTGTGTTGCGACATTGCTATCTTATGTAATCACTTTTTCATCTTGTTCAAAGAATGATAATGCATCTTTAAACTTTAGTGTTGCAGCCATGAGGTGCAAAATGCAGCATTGTATTACAAAACCACAAACAGTACTTAACATGTTGATAAACAGCGAACAGAAATACATTTCCAGCCCAGCTTCGCAAGAAGTTGTCAGAAGGGTCGTATTTGCCAGAATGTAGTAGTGGTACTAAGAATATTAAGATAATAGCATAAATGGATGTTGTTCTTTTTTGTATGAAAGAGTGACATAATCCTAACAATGATACATGAATACTAGAAAGTATGCATTGTGGAAATGAAATATTTGTTAGAGGAGATGAATAAAGTGAGATTGGAAATGACCTCACTTGTCTTTTGTGTGTATATTCAGGCAAGGGGCTTTATAAAGAAATTTCCTTATACCATAAAGCCTTAACGTTGAGAAGTAGACTAAAGAAATGATAAGGACAGACTTATTTATACGGCGTTCACTAGGTATGACTTGTGCTGTGGTTTCCATGGTTTCAGGGGATGTGCAAACCAAAACCATACAGCAAGGAGCTAAGGAGAGAAATGATCTGAGACAGAGGTGGTCAGTGACCTTCTATTCCTTCATTATTGCAACTCTCTTTCGCTCCATGAGACAGCAGATGCACAGATTAGTTTAGACAATTTAATAAGGTATTAAATCAAACTACAAGAAAAGTACATATTTCTACTACGGCATGAGTATTAATCATGTATACTTTTTTCAACCTTAACCTTGTATTAACATTTAAAGATAGCCATGCTCATTGTTTCATTCTCTGACCGTGTCTTTTTATTGATAATCTGCCATTGACGAGATTGAAGAGAGAAAAAAGATGGAAAACAAGTTGAGTAAAAGAAATGGAAGAACTGTTAAACGTGTTCAGATGGGCGGATATCCCTTGGTTTTGTGTAAAAAAATTCAGTGGTCCAAGTTCAACCCTATCCTCTGACCCTTGTCTGCCTTGTAAGCAAACAAATATCTAGGAACCTGAATGAAGAGTCTTTTTTTTGGAAAGTTCCTAACATAGTGAAATAACGAGAAGTTCTGCTTCACACGCTGTCACACTAACAAGTATACATCAACTCACTAGCTGTTTTGTGCACTGTGATCGATTCATCAATACAAGAGGATATTATTGAAGGAAGAGAGGAAAAAAAGGAGAGAAAGGGACAGAGCAAGAGAAAAAGCAATAGTCAACACTGAGCTGACTTTTACTGACTAGAAAGAGCTCAGAGTACAGATAGAATGCAAGATGGATGCTGAACTAGCTGTTAGGGGAATGCCTCACTGAGAAAATCAGCCAAAGTTCAGTTGTGCTTCTTTAACATCCTCATACGATATATAGCCCTTGTGATAAGATTATATGAAGTAGCTGAAGCACTTTTGTAGAATATGTCTTGAACATCTGTAGTTTTAGGGCCGCAGTCTTTTCCTAAGCCCCTCTAATATTTTCCTACCACTTTTCCCTAACTCCATGACATTCAACAAGAACTCAAAGGGAAAGAGGTCAGGAGAAGATGACGGGGGGTCATTTTTTCTTTCACTATCTGACATTGAACCCTGGATATTAAAAACTTTTTGTATTTTGTGTGTTGTTATTTTAGGCTTTGGAGACATTGTACCTTACATCCGAGGACAGATTGTGTCTCAGTCTGCAGCTGTTGAAAGAAGAAAATCCAACTAAGTGCTGATCAGCTCCACATGCCCGTTCACACTGAATTTGGCAAGCATAACGGGGGCTGGCACATCCTTTCCCCGCTGGACTCAGTAGATTTGTCACTTTGACTCCCAAAACGCACAGATCCATTTTGGGTTAAATCGACCTTTCCCAGGCCGCCCTCTTAGCAGAAAGCAGGGGATGCTAGAAAACAAAGGCAGAAAAGTCATTGACTTGTGAGGTGAGGCAAATGGAGAGGTGATGTAGAGGTTTGGCTTTGTTGTGCCAAAGCCTAACAGAAGGGGCTTGGATGAGAATCTGTCACCAGGTTTGGATATGTGCCACTCTATGTCCCATGAGGAGCCTTTTGTTCTGGTTAGCAACTATGTTTGTAACCCTGTGTGTGCTCTACACAGCACCCGGGATATTATTATGCAATGGTACTGTTTGGCTCAGTTTCAAATGTTTGTGGGAACGTGATAATTTTTGGACATGATTATACAAAACGGTGCGATGTGCTGAACTCAAGAGCATCTCCTGAAATACCCACATTGACACTTATACATACAATCACACACAATGGACCACCTGCCACTTTGTCTACCAACAAATCCTGCGATAATGGATTTGGGGATTTTAAAATGACTTCGAACATGCATGTCAATATAATTATCCTGTTCATCAGTTGCAAAACAGGTGACCGTACAAACTATCTGGAATTTTACTTTAAAGGTACAGCTCAGATTAACTAGAGCCAAGATTTATATGAGCACAGCACAGTCACTTATCTGTAGTGCTCAAGTATGCCAGCTCATTTAACAGATTTGATTACTTCTTAGTTTACATTTCCCTCACCCCTGCTTGCTTCCCGAGTTGTCAAGCTTGAGAACTGATGTCTCGTACAGAATGCCAAGCACGTCGATGCTGTTTCCAGGTAATGAACAAGAGATGCAGGCCCAGGTATTACACAGCCACATAATGTTCCCATTTCAGTCTTTTTGATGGGGGATATGGACCCAGGCCAAAATAATTAGACCCACACTGACTGTGGGCCCGGATATAAAGTCATTGTACACTCGGTGGAGTGTAAAGGCTCCTATTTTTTGGTTTTGTTTGTGTCTCAGTTCTTGTGGATTTTAGAAAGAGAAGCATGTTTGTTCAGAGATAAGCCAAGGTTGTTGTGCCGTTCCTCCTCCTTTTCTCTGATTCCTAAGCCAGATGGGGCCTCTTCCTCTTCTCTTTTCTCCTCTTCTTTCCTCTTTGCCTTCTGATTTCAGTTCTCCCCTTTTTATTCCCCAAATTTGAACTTGAGTTTTTACTTTCTATAAAAATCTCACGTCATTCTTTTCGTTTAGTATAATTCACTTTTAATTTCCTCCTCGTTTTGCCTCAACCATCTCATCGGTTTACAAATACCTTCATACTCATGGACCACAACTGCATTAATACAATATGCATATTTTCCAAAATTAAACGGAGAGTGTGTAAGAATTGCTGCCATCTAATGTTGAATTTGTGTATTGAATAAAAACTAATAATAAACTCTTGCACATCATTATTTCCAACACGTGTTGCAACAACGATATCCATCGTGTTTTAAAAAGCCTCAACAACACTGATTAAATCATGTCATCCATTACTGAAGGGTGTTGATTACTATTATCTGGATTATTGTTCCTGTATGCTCAAAACAACAATAACAACAACAAAACATGCAAGTTCCCTATGGTGTTGTTGACTCTATCCAACAGAGATGGAATTGTGGCTTCAAGAAGTCGTATCCATGCTGTGTATTTGTTCTGCTCAGCCACTTTCAAAGCCATCAGTTTCAAGATGGCAGACTGTCATGGTGCTTCCCTACCGGCTGACCTGCCCTATGTATAAACAAATCTGAAATTCTTCATTCAGGAAAATGTGTCAGATTATTAGCGGGGGTCATAAAACACCAATGATAACACATTTATAAATGCAGACATCGATTCTGGCCTGTAAACAACAGGAAATGTTGCACAATGTCCCTTTACAACAGCCTCATTTTTCATGTCAAAACCCAGCTTTGTTTTAAATGGTGCAACATTTTTGATGAGCAAGAAAGATTGAATAAACGTTCAAAACTATCATGTGGGTAACTGGTTGAACAACAATCCATGTATAGCCAGCACTCACAAATCAAGCCCTTTGTAACTGGGGGGTATGTTGGTAAAATGCGTTGAAGTCGGGGGTCTGAATTGCACTTTATAAAGGATAACTCTGCTTAGTAATTAGTGTTTCATCTCTAAATAAGCAAGGCAAAAGCAGCTTGGGGTTGGATGTGTGCGTGCGTGTGCTGAGTATCACTCTACACGAGGTGGAGCGTATTCATAGCAGTGTGTCGCACCCTTACTTAATTGGATGTTTGAATGTGCCTATTCATCCGCAGAGGGGCATCTAATTAGGGTCCTTTGACATTAGACACAGCTCTACGAGTTTTGGCAGGGGTCTAGATTTCAGCAAGGCTTCCCATAGTCAAGCTTAATTGACTATTATGATCAGGGGTGAGAGAATATGTTTCACAGTGGCGCGAACAGATGCAACCTGCAAAATATTCTTGCTCTTAAGTATTGTTGATTTTGCATTAGGTCAACGAGTTTTTATGGGTGGGTAAGTGTCTGCTCCTCCTGGTGTCTGCCTTTGATCAGCCTTTCTGCTCAGGATGCTGCAATACAGCCCAACACAGCAAGGCTCTTAGGGGAAATGCTGGATATGTTATACCAATGCTTCATTAGTAAAATCAAATTTACTGCAGTATTTTAGCATGTGTGTTCTGTATTCAAAAAGTATTGTTTCCAAATTTATCTTTGATTCTTGAAAATATATAAATTCTTTCAAACCTGTGCCCCACATTTGAATTTTTTCAAAGCTACAAACAACTGCACATTTGACTGAGTTTCATTCAAAATGTGTCCCTGAGAAACCCACAAAACATTACCACCAAACTCTGCTGTTCCACTTGGCATTTTGGAGTTTTGCATTAGTGAATCTGTTTTTTCACAGCAGGAAGCCGTTGCTTTCAGGAGATGAAGGGGGAAAAATGTACTTGAGATCACTGAAATGACAATTCCATGTGTCAACCATTGTAAATGAGAGGATTTTAACTTGAATATTTTTTTCTCTTTATATCAGAGGATCCAGAACACAACGGACACTCTGCTGAATTTAACTGGACGCAACATGACGGATTTCTTGATCAAGACATTTGAGCATTCGGGTAAAAAAAGGTAATGTTAACAGGAGCTTTTGATTGTTATTGATTTATTTATTGTTATTGAGCTATTGATTTTAATCAGAATATTTTAGTTTACTCATGTTTGTGGGAGCAGGTTAGGCTTGTGTTTTGCTTTGGGGCTTGGGTCAGCTGTTTCTTGTGGTTTTATTTAAATGTCTTATAGAGATATCCAAATTGTTTCCCAAGGTGCTGCTGGGATGTTTCCATTTTTAGCAGATCACCTGAGAATAGCATGATTGAAAGGACAATGTCCTGCATGTTATGCTGTCATTTCCATCTCTACACATTATGCAGTTGTCATGTTTTGACAAATCCTGCTGGGCCAATCTTTGATGCGCTTCCCCAACCTGTCATTTCACTGAATAAAAACATTTAGAGTCAACTGTCTGTGAGAAATTAATAATTATAAGAATCTATTTGATGTTTGTTCAGTTTTGAGTCTAAAGTAAACTGTTCCTGCCTTTATTTTCATACTAGTTTCAGCTTATTGTGTTTATTTAGTTGTGAGGGTAAGAATTATAAATCAAGTTAAAAGCCCTCACAACAGTAATTTGACTCTTCTGAAGCATAGTAGTATCACTGCAGACCTTTATAACTGGGTGTTTGTTCCTATTTGTTTGGTTATATCCAGGTGTTGACTTGGAATTGTTGGGGTTGGCTAGGCAGTATGTGTAGATTGCAAGCACTTCTAAATAAAGACATTCAGTTGTCCAAAATGCAGGCTCAAAGAGACCTGAGACTATTCAATCACAAACAATCCTGACGTTTAAATAGTATTAAAGCTGTAATTGCAGAGCAGGAAAATGCTGAACTTTGGCCTGAAAACAGACACACATCCAAATTGTACTCATGCTATTTGAGTATCGGTACATGTAGTCACTGCATATCCCAGTTATCTTTTAGTTTCTGTCCCTGTACCCAACTGACCATATAAAATGATCCAAACTTAGATTAGGATCCTGGGTTCAATCTGATATTTTAGTTTTAGTGGGACTTAGTTTTAAAGAACACAGATTGTTTGATTCAAACCTGTTGCCTGCCCCTCAACTTTAAATGCCATATTTGCTTCCTTGATAAAAGTGATAAGTTCAGATGATCTTCGAAGTAATTATGTTATGTAGTATATCCAGCATCATTTCAGCATCTTTTCTGCTGCTTTGAGAAATGGCCACACTTAGTGAATGATCACGTCTTGTCATGTTACTGAAGATGTCAGACAAGCTAATCTCATAAAGCTGTTATTTGAAATTTATTTCAAGTGGTCAATTTCCCCATGAGGGACTAATAAAGGTTTTCTTATTCTTAATTTATGTGGTGCCCCAGTAACGTGATAGTTACAGCTGAACCCATTTCTGGCATAACCTTCATCTCCCCTCATTTTGTGTCTTATTTTCCAGAGCTGCTATCAAATGAAGGCTTAAATGCCAAACAATATTAGAAAGTGAGTCATTTTCAGTAATTATACTGAAATGAGATCTGCAACAACAGCCAAGTTGTCTGTTTTTATTATACTGCATTTGGTTATTAAGCTATATTATGCAATAATAAGTCCAGAAAGATGGTGATATAATTATCCCAGAAATTGTTAGTAATAACTTTGTTACACAATCATAGAATTTATAGCTTTCATATTTTTTGTATGACTGAGATACTGAATAATTATGGGCTGAAAAAACTTAATTTTGCAATGAAAGCCTTGTGCTGTGATTTAAGATATCGGGTTGTGCAGACTTTGTTAAATGTGTTTGATCAATCTTACTGGAAATCATTACAACCACTACTGAGGAGTTTTAGTCCTTACTTGTTTTATTTGTTTATTTTTAGAGGGCAGACGGTTTCAGTTCAAATTTTGAAGGTTGGACGGGAGTCCAAGTTTTGTTTTTGCTATGCCATAGAGTGTATCCTTGGCATATATTTGACTGCCTTGCTGACTTTTATTTTATTATCTTTTTTTCTGTTGCTGCTGCAGGTACGGAGGGATCTCCGTTGGAGCAATTAACTCACAAGTCCGTATGACGGAGGCATCGATTGAAGCTGCATTCAGGGATCTAAAATACCTATTCAGATCTTCTCAGGTTTGTAACAGTCCTTATACTGACATAATCAAACTTGGTAATATTACGTGTTTATGTGTTTAGGGGATTCAAGTTCAAGTATAAGTACAGGATCGCCATAAAGCTCCAGACTGAATTCAGAGGATTTGCCCTGAATGTTTCTACAAACATTCAGTCTGCACAAAGGTCTGCCTCTTGCCTTTTTATGTATTACCAATAAAGAGCAGTACCACCATTATACTTTCAATTTGTACATGCCGATTTCCCATCCTCGTTAAAGGTGGTATAGAAGATGTTTGTGGAAATTCAAAAAGCAGAGACAATTAGCAAGTTTTTAATAAAATACATGCCCAAGACCAGCCCACTTAATTCCCAGCTCCCTTCCTGGCCACGCCTTTAAAGAAAAAGTACCGTTTTTTTTAACCTGGACCTTATAGCATGAAATACGTTCATAAACTCACCTAGACTATTTTGGAGTTACTTGTAGTCTATCGAGAGATATTTAGATTTAGAACAGAAAGCTTGGCATCTTGCATTACGCATATCAAACTAATGCAGGGGCATAACACCAAATAATTCTCCTACACAGCACATGGAAATGTAATAATCTGACAAGAAAATGTTGAGCATAAAAGTTACCTGTTGAGCAGAAATTTAGCAACAAATGATTCGGTCGGATTTCCTTTCAGCCTCTTTAGCACTTGCCAACTCAGAAATAATTCACCAAGAATAACTGGTTTTATTCCTTTATTCTCCTGTCTTTCTCCTCTTCTCAGCAACATGAAAAGGACTCTTTTGCAACCATCTTCCCTGGGGTTTAGCTCAGCCATTGTCTAAATGTTGCTAACTGCTAGTAGTTAACTACTGTAAACATCACATGAGAGCGTGCACACTACTTCCAGACCGTAGTAAGACTGATTGACGGGCCAATAGACAAATAAAATACGCGATGAGAGCAGAAATGATTGGCTGATGTTTTTAAGTCCCATTACTTTCACAGCTGATGTTTATATTTTTAAAGCTTTTAATCAATTATACCTTATGGAGCAGTAAACCTAATTTCATCGAATATTGCAAAAATTATTAAAAGAAAAATATTTTATAACACCTTTAACTTGATATTCATGGAACAGGTTGAGTGCATTTGTTTTTACAATTTTGATGCAAACATCCACAATAACTTGAGTATAAACTGGTTCTCTGTGACTTCACAGAACAAGCTCTTACTGTAGGCATAACTCCACAATCCAGTTGCTAATGAAGATGCATCTCACATCAAGGATTAGTTGATAAAGTGGTGACATTTTTCATCCAAAAGGTGACATCCACATGTGAACATTATTTGGTGTAAGAACACCTTTCTCACCATACTTTAATGTCGGGCTGACAAAATTATTTCATTTTCTTATGACTCTCTAACGTTGAAGTTTTTGTCAGTTGTGGTGCCGCTCTCTTTCACTGAAAGTACTACGATCCGGCATGCAAGTTAGCTTTCACGGCATCTGCTGTATGCCTATATGACAATGTGCCCATCTGTGTGCTTAAAGCAGATGGAAACTGTCCTATACAGAAAGAATAAGATTTGATAAAAATGTTGCCAACATTTTCTTTAGTATAGATTCTGAAAGAGTCTGAAAAAGCCTCAAGTCTAATTGTGTATCGATCCATTGTGTGTGCATTAAGAAAAGAGGGGTCAACGAAATGTGTGAAATAGAGGGTCGGCAGCTGAGTTGAAGCGCTGCACACTGCTAACAAGTGTGGGAAACCCTGAAAAAATCTATTATAATTTGAGCAACAAATTGTCAACTATTAGCTGTAAATTCAACCTGCTGGACAACCATTTTTTGTTTGTTTGTTTGTTTTCCCCAGGTAAGTCCTATTTAAATGCCATAACAGCAACAGAAAAATAAACTGTAGTCATTTTCCACCTTTTGATATGGTGCAGCACTGGTGCAGTTGATTTTGGATGCCCAACCGTTCAGCTGTGTCCGTAGTATAGATCTTATGTTCTGTTGTGCTGTAAATCTGTGTGAAGCTTTCAAGTAATATTTACACTGTCATGGCTACAACTTGTGTTCCATCCCAATCTGCTGCTTCGGAGCGGCAAATACATTTGTTGTCTTTTATTAAGCACCTTCACGACATATTACACGGAACAGCCACACAGTCTTGGTAACATAGTTGTAATTGTTTCCGGTGAAATTTCCAACTTATTGGGTGGATTGCCACAAACATTAAACACTAAAGACTTTTGTCTACTTTACACTTGTAATATAATAACAGATCTGAAAAATTGTTTGACAGATTGGCACAAGACTTGGAGCAGACATATTTTATGCCCATTTTCTCCACAGGCTTACATATATTACTGAGCTCTTAATAAAATGTGACATGCCGTGGTCATAATAACAGACACTCCATAAGCTTCTTTTCCTTCATTCAATTTAAACACCTCTTTTCAAGTGGATCGTTTTAAAGGCGTGGAGTGACCTCCGATTCAACTCTGCCCCTGTCTTTCTCTTTTTGCGATCTGTTGTACTCGATCACTTTAGGAGCATGTTATCATCGTCTGAGAACTTAAAGTTATGACCATGGACATAAAGTGGGGTGTGGATCCTTTGTTTATGTGTTTTTATGTTTTTAGCTCCTTACAGGAAGAACTGTTGCTTATATAGCCCATATTTCATCTATGTTTGTTTTTGTAATTGCTGTATAAATACTGGGCTAAACTGATGATGCATCCAAGACAAATTGGAAATCAGAATATTTTTAATTAAACATGTTTACAGCCTGATACAAAAATCCATTTTAGATTCAATAGGTCAAGTTTACCTTCGTGACAACTATGAAGGGGTTGAATTTTGTTATAACTCATCCGTTTAGATGTTATTTAATCATGAAATTGCACAAAATTAGGAGCGTGTCCTATTGATGGCTAGTGGCCTGTTCCCGCTTTTAAATTTGCAGTGAAATCCCGCGGCAAGGAGAGTCAGAGGGGAGCAGAGAATGACGACCGTGGTTTTTAGCCGGCTAACACTTGCACCTTGGCTTTAGCTCGCCTACGTCTGTTAGCTCCCGTTAGCTCTGGGTTATTTCTTAGCTACGGGCAGTTAGGTGTCAATCATCCACTTTCCCGCTCACAGCCCCCCTCTCAGCTCCACCTCTTTGCCCATTTTTGTATTTTCCGGGAGTGATGAGACGTGTGACG